>BHFT01024088.1:0-13309 GCA_004320025.1 Laticauda laticaudata | reverse complement strand
CCAATGGATGGCAAGTGTTTCTCTCCGTTTTACATCCTCTTTCCATCCGTTGGTGCAGTGTGACATGGGCTTTAAGTTTTCCCTTTATTTTTTTAAGCAGTGAAGAAAGAGACTGTTCTGCAGCTTCTTGGCATGGGAGAAGTTTTGGCAGTATTCACAAGTAGCTACACTACCAGTTTTATAATTTTGTAAAGCATACACTTCAACCATGCAATGTGCCTTGTAATTGCCAGTAAAATAATGGCTTTTGGTTGTGATGCAGAGGGAAGTGAGGATCCTGAATAGGCAAAGGATGTATAGCATAATCTCACCAAAATGTCAGTAATGCGTATTGCTTTTCTAGAATCTCATTAAGAAAAAGAATCTTTGTCATTTATGCTGCAGTTAGCACAGGGGTGCGATATTTCTTCTTGCCACTTCAGGAGAGCACATGTCTTTTGAAGCTTCCTTCTAAAGAAGGTTCTAAAACTGGAACTCTTTTACCTTCCTGACACAGAGGCAGAACTGTGGAGTTAGTGATGTTTACATCTTTCCAGGAGTGGGTTTCAAAAATTTTAGCAATGGGTTCTCTGCCCGGTTGCTGGGTGGGCATGGCCATGGTGGGCGTGGCCTGGTCGTCCTCCTGCACCATGGGTGGGAGGCGTTTATGCCCTCCCTGGGCTCCAGACGCTTTTCTCTCGCCTCCAGGAGGGCAAAAATGGCCTCCCTTGGCTCCGTAGGCTCTCTGGAAACAAGAAACAAACCCGTTTCTGACCTTCCCAAACTTCCTGGTGGCCTGATTTTTTTTTGCTTTCCCCAAGCATCCATGCACACCCTGCACTTACCTGCATCCAAAACTGGCCATGTGGGGACTCCTGGGAGGGGAGGAGAGGGGAGGTGGAGACAGCTAGTATTGGGATTTGGGGGTTCTCCAAATTGTGCAGAATCTAGGGGCTCTCCTGAACCCCTGCGAAACCCCAGCAGCCCACCCCTGCATCTTTGTCTCTAGATTAAAAAAATATTTTTGTGTGCGTGCATACAGATCTAATGAAAAAGGCCTGGGATCTAAATGGATCAAGCAGCAGAATAGAGATGCACATAGATATGCATGTGTGCAGAGACAGGATGGGGAGAGGGAGGGAGAGAAAGAGAGTCCCCTCTCTTCCTTTTGGGAACATAACCAGGAAAGAGACAAAATCACTTAAACTACCATAAGGCTGTCAAGTTTAAATCAAGATGACATTATAAATCAAAATCAGTTACAGCATTCAGGCCAGACAACCTGATGATGACTGATTCTGTCTCAATTGATGTCTATCCAAGGAATAATTGGGAACTACTGACTATTGGGTGTGGAGAACTATGGGATTCTCTTAATCCATGTTCAGAATGAACATTGAGGAAATCGTATTTCAAATGACAAATAAGCTTTTTTGTCTGGTTTCTATCAAACTCAGATTCAAGGAAGCTATGTTGACTTGAGATGTTGAGAGAAACCTTTCCCCAACTTTTTACAACCCTGTAATCCAAAATGTTAAATTCAGTGTAGACTTCTCTTTTCCTGCCTAGTTGCTGTCATTGTAGGAATGTCTTTGTTCTGTTTCCCTAAATGTATTCTCCAATTTGCATCCTCCAAGATCCAACCCTTCTTCTCTTCATTCCTTTAATAGTTGGTTAATAATAGATAATAATAATTGGTTAATAATAATAGTTGGTTAATAATATTATTGGTTAATAATAGTTTAATAGAAAAATCCCTACTATTTCTTCTCTTAGTTATTGAGTACATTAATATAACCTCAATGAATGTAACAGTACATTAAAATCATTTGATAGTAAACATAAATGAGAGCCATATTAGTAAACATAGTAAACATAAATGAGAGCCATATTATTAGAAGGAAGCAGAGAAGAAGATCGTAAATGATTGATTATGTGCAGTCAGAATGGTGTCAACTCTTAGCAATGACATATTTTTTTGTCTATAATCTGTCCTCAACCTGTTTTTTCAGATGAACAGTGTATCCATTGCTGCTGTAACTGAGTCCACCCACCTTGCCCCTGGTTGTCCTCTTCTCTTTACTTTTATTTTTCTCAAGATTATAGACTTCTCCAGAGAGCTAGGTCTTTCCTTGATGTGTCCAAAGTATGATAATTTAAGACTAGTTATTTATGCCTCAAGTGAGAACTCTGAACTGATTTGTTGGATGATATATTTGTTTGTTTGCTTGGCTATCCAATTCTAGAACATAACAAAGTTAAAATAAATAACATCCCAAACCTACAGTGAATCGTTTTTATATACAAAAAATGATTGGAAAGAAACAAACAAATGATAAACATTTCAAAAGAAACAGAAATTCCCAAGCACATATAACATGTATTTTTTTTAAAGCTTTGAGTAGTAGCAGATATAAATTCTGACATGGACACAAAAGCATAGGTGCCCTCAAATAAGATTAACTCACCAGGATAGCTCCATGTAGTTTTCTTCACAACAGGACAGAAGTGAATTGCCATTGCCTATGGGTCAGATTAACCCAATTTCTCTGATAGGGTTGGGCTAAATATGTGATTTCTTCTGCTGAAGGAATGGAACAAAATAAAACATACTCTGCAGTGCTGCTGTTGCCACAAGAGCTCAAATGTTGTAAGGCTTTGCTCCTTACCAGCCTCCTTTCCAGCCACAGACACTGACCAGCAACATCTATGAGGAGGGTCAAAATGATAGGTGCAGGATCACGATGCAAGCTCTTCTCTTCTTCTACATGTACTCAACAGGTCACACATGTTCAAAAGTGTTTGGCTTGAATTCATGCCCATCTCTTGTCCATTTTGATACACAGACACACAAGCACATGCCCCAAAGCACCTACACCGAGTTTTCCAGTGGATGAAATGGAAATGTCACAATTTACAATTCAACTGTTATTGATTAGCTCCCAGGTTTCCATAAATAGCCAACCAGATGTGGCAGAAAAATATATAATTCATGTTGAATGTATTTATGATGCCTTTATCACTTATATCTTATATGTACACTTAAGTGTAATCTACACTTATCCACAGAAGAAAAATACCTTGTGTGTCCAATCACACTTGGCCAATAAAGAATCCTATTTTGTTCTGTTCTGTTCTGTTCCATTTCATTCTATTCTATATTTTTGAACATCATTTCTATGAAGGGCTAGCATTTTATTTGATATCAATAATAATGTGCATTATTGAACAGCCAGATAATCAAGAGAATTTCTAACATCCACAATATTAATATCAATTGAAGTGGGAGTGTCAGGCATGAAGGACCAGTTCCACATGTGAAGGTTCAATTAGCTGATTTATTGCTAAACAGTCTATGCACAAGAATCTTCTCAATTAAGGATTAGCACTTGCTTGGAGTTAGATAAGGGTCCAAGAAATTCAAAGGATATTGGACTTAGCTTGATTGTGGCTAAGTAGGGATTTTAGATTAATCCTTCTTTTAACTCTACTCCCTAGTTCTGCCACTTCTCCTGCAGGGAGGAAGAACACATTTTTCCTTGGGAAGAGTCCAGTCCAGTGGACTTTTCTATGCTACCTCCATGAGTTTCAGGTCTTCTTGATGCACACAGCAATTCACCAAATATGCTTAGCGAGAAAAATATTCCATTCATTTAGGCAATTTTGGGAATCATTGATGCAACCCAGCCCAAACTCACCTAAAGTCTTTATTTCATTTATGAATGCCCTCATATTTCCAACCCAAACCTTGAGTGTAAATTGATCTGAATATAGCAGCAGAAGGATGTGCTTCTATTGGTAACTTGTTGACTACCATGAAAAAACAAAATGTGGACCTCTAGGGAAATGGCTAAAGCTAAAAAAAACCACGAGACTTCCAATCCCTTGTATGCAATGTTGGCATGGTCTAAGCCACAAAACTTCTGGAATGTCATTGCCAAAGCTTGGCTGAGAATAGAAACCTCACAACAAGGTTTCTCTATCTTCAGCTTGGCCAATTAGTGATGCATGAATTCTTATTGTGTCCAACTTGTTGAGTCATAGGATGTATATTACACAGCTGGTACATTTTGTTCTGTCTCATTCTTGCAGTCTTTTCTAGCCAACCTTTCATCTCTGCTAGGAATGCTAGACATTGGGAGTAATGGGTTACAATTCTTTGTTATTCTTTCATCCATATAATTGTATGCTACCAAATGTATTCCTTTTATCCATTTCCAGAATTAGGAAGACTCCTTTTGCAGCCCAAATAGAACTTTGCCTTTTTAGTACAAATAAATGTTCTTTAACAGACTCTATCTGTGACATTGATACTTGGTCATTCCTCAATCATTTCCCAAAAGTTTCCTGGGTAGGTGAATATTCATTGCCAGGTTTATGTATGTACAATATACACATCTACACGCAAATCACATTCTTTTCATTTTTCCATCTCCAGCTGGTCCAGATGGCTTTTTTGTCTTAACTGTACCCAACTGTGTGTCTCAGTGCAAAAATCGAACTGTCTATAATCATATTGCTGGAATGTGTCAATGACTTCTTCTGTAGTAGGAAGTAGACCAAGTGGAACTTTCTAAGAGGAGGGTTATTTTTATTATTAATTTCTGCTAATCTGGTCTACACTCTACCGATATAGCATATATAGCAGAGATCCAGCTGTAAGCACATCACTTGAACAGTTGCAGAGGGATTTATCAAGATACTGCCCACATAATAAGCCCTCTACTGAACCTTCAGATTCTATTATAGTTTGCAACTTGCTGTCAAGGGTTGCTAAGACAGTAAGTAAATAAATGTTGATGTGCACGTACTATTGGGTATGTATGCATGCAGGTCTTGGTTGGCCCAAAGCCAGAGACTATTCTGATGTTTTTTAAAAAATAAAAGATAGCAAGACTTGATTTGCCAGGTTGTGATGATTTCAATTAACATATGATGGTCTAGCTATTTGAAATGATTTCCATATGTTAACTGTCAGTGTGTTCCCCTATTTTAGCTCATCACCACATCCATGTGGTATGTAAATCAGTTCCTGATAGAAGAGCATTTGAAAAACACACATATTCCCCTGTACAATGATTTATTTTTGAGCCACTTTATGATGGGATCGCCAGAAACATGATTTATGGAAGGAGTCCAGCATTCAAAGAACTTTTAGTAATCCGGCTGGCTGTGATCTAATACCCTCATAGAAGAATGTAAGCAGTATCCTGCTAGATCAGATGCCTGACCCCTCTGGTCCAGCAGTCTATTTTCACAGTAGTCAACCAACTGCACAAGGTAACTCACTAGTCTCCCAGCAGATGGACTTCAGACCCCGTGGGACAAGTGCCACCACTCCCGCGATGGGCCTGCTTCTGGACTTTGTCTGCAGCCCACCAGCCCTCAGCTGGTTGCACCACCCCTTGTGACTCATGTTTCTTTGCCGTACAACTGGTTGAGCCATTCCCATCACTTCCAGAATACCTTTGATGGAAACCCTGGCTGTTCCTCAGTCAAAGCTAATAGTCATCTCTCTGGCTTTCTTGAATTACTTACACTGAATATGATTTTCATACAGTCCATATATTCTCCTTGTGCTTAATCAGTATTCCCAGATCTAAGTAACAGAATAGAATGATACAATAACAGAAGAAATGATACAAAACTAATTTGTTCTGGGAAACACATTTTTTAAACATGAAACACAATGCCTTGATAATAGACATTCTGAGTAAACTTAATATTAGTTAAAAAGGAATTCAGAGATTCTGGCTGTCTATATGGATGCATAGAATTATATAGACTATCAGGCATTTTTACCATTTTATTTTCTCAACAATATCATAAATCTGTGGTGGCGAATCTATGGCACACATTCTGGAAGTGGCACGCAGAGTTATTACTGCTGGCATGCAAGCCCTCGCCCAGAGCAGGTTTACTGAGCATGCACATGCACCGCCCACCCACCAGCTGATTGTCAGGTATCTGGCATGCATGCACGGGGGTGTGTGGCACGCACAGGTGACACATGTGCATAAACACATAGAAAGCAGGGGGTCACATGCGCATGCACAGGCATGTGGCACGAGTGTGGGTGGTTGTATGTGTGCAGAAATGCACAGCGCACAGGTGGATCACACACACATGCACAGGGGACATGCATTGCCTTCTGGGTGATGGCATGTGAGTGCGCATGCAATTATCGGCATGGGAGCCCAAAAAGGTTAGCCACCACTGCCATTTCTAGAAGTATTCCATGTAAATGTCAACAGTTAGAGAAGAGTTGAGAAGTTAACAGAACTGCTCCTGTTATTTTTATGCATGTATCTATAAAAGAAGAAGGGATGGAGTCTCCACAAATTCCACAAGTACTGCTAGAACAATTTACTGCATATTAAGAACCATAAACTTTCAAATTGGAAATGCTGCAATGATTAATTTAGACTCTTAATAGGATATCTTACTCAATTGCAAGTAGGACATAAACAGTGCATGTCCCATTGTAATAGCACAACCATGAAGTGGAAGGGTGAAGATCGCAAATCTTATCTCCCAGAAACCTTCTAGTCTACATACTCTTCATACCCTGGCTCCCTGTAGCTCCCAAGTCAATTCAGTTTTTTTTATGACCAGTTCTGTGGGTGTGGCTTGGTGGTCAAGGCTTGGTGGGTGTGGCAGGAGAAGATTACTGCAAAATCCCCATCCCACTAACCTGCTTTCCAGCTCTTTTCTCCTGTGCAGGGCAACAAAAGAAGACCCAGCCAATCAGCTGGGACTCAGGAGGCAGAGAATAGATGGGGGCAGGGCCANGGGCAACAAAAGAAGACCCAGCCAATCAGCTGGGACTCAGGAGGCAGAGAATAGATGGGGGCAGGGCCAGTCAGAGGGGATATTCCAAACTACTCAAAATTTCCGCTAACTGGTCAGAACTTGCTGAATAACATATCTGCCACAAGTAGTCGGGTTGGTTAGTTCTCATCACAACCACCACCTGCTGCCTTGATCTCCTTTGCCTAACCCATATTCTACTGCTTTTCTGATAAACAAAAAGATAACAATGAAATAAATGTTGTAGTGTCACTTTATGGATTTATAATTTCAAAAGATGTGAATAGAATTGTTAGTCTGTTAGAAGATACGCCAATCTCATAAGGAAGAAACAAAATTAAACTTTATGGAAAGAAAAAAATATAATTTAACTTCAGTATTAAAATGCAGACAGTCAGTATCAGAAAAAAGATTACAAAGCTAACCTAGTCTCTAGATGTAAATGAATAAAATAAAAAAGGTATAATAGAAAATAGAAAAATAAATAAATAAAATTCCAGCAGGCCACTAGATGGTGCTAGTTTGCTACCCTTAAAAGCAACTAATTTTAAAGCAATAAGTGCCTAGTATTGATTCTCTTCAGGTTGAGTTTGAATTGATAACGATATACAGTGTCTTTAAATTCTGCAGAACAATAAAAATGAGTGCAACATTAAAGAAAAGATTATGTCTTGTTTCCTCTGTGTTGTCATTTAAGTTACTTGGACACCCTTTCTGATTTTTCTGGAAGTTTCAAATATCAGTTTGGGAGTAAAAGAGAATAATTTCAACTTTATCTTTTTTATTTATTTGAAACATTTATATAGCCACCCATTTTTTAACCAATTCTGGGTGCTCCCATTCTGGTGCACAATAGGTTGCTTGACACTTCTTGGAGTTCAGCCTCTAGTTTTCATAGGAACAACCGGACAGGGAGAAGCGATGGCAAATCTGTCTCCTCCTCCATGCCAAAACAAGCATAACTGTCATGTAAAGATGTGACCGATGCATATCTGAGCCTGTCTTGTGTGAAAGGCTAGGAAAGGGTTACATTTTCAGTAGTTTCCAAGTAGAAATGTTATTCCTGTTGGAATAACCTTGGGAGCCAGGAGGAAGAGCCACAACCTAGAAAACAATCTTGTAAATGAAATCTGAGTCTAAAGGAGGGGTAGGAATCTTTCCTACTTATTTGGAAAGCAAATGCAGGGAAATGTTTCAGATTTTCAAGATTCTGTTACTGTAGCCTACAATAAAGGTGGCGTTCGTAGTCATGGTCTTGGGTTCCTGTGTAAGCTACCTCTAAGGACTGACATCCAGTCACCAAATTCATTGTACAGCTAAAAGTCTGTAAAGATTCTTTTATTTGAGGACATTTCCATATATATCCTTCTATTCCCCACGATCCAGTCAGAGCTGAAGAAGCTTCTTGGATGGGAAGCAAAATGCCCTCAAAGAAAAAACAAAAAGTCCAGTTGCCTCCTGAAAAAGCACCTTTGAGACTCTTTAACAAAAATTTAAAATAGCGGCTGAAAAAGTAACTTTATGATCAGTCCTTATATTGAAAACCATTATAGCATCCTACAATTATGCCATTTGTGCATTTTACTCTCAACTTCCAACAAGCAGAATCAATGGAGAAGCTGGCAATAAAATTGCAAAGTGTGATCGTGCAATGTCTTCTTAAGTGAAGAGTCACCTATAAATGTTTTCAGTTTTTGGGACCAAGGAAGAATATCCCCAACCTCTGGAACAGCATCCCTCCAGAGATATGGAGGGATATTCATTCTTTCTCTGAAGGAGCCAAAGATCTGGCTGTAGTCTCAGGCCTGAGGTTGTCTGTGAGGGCTACTAATTTAGTTTGATTTGTTAGGTTTTACTTTTTTAGTTTGGACTGCCTGTTGGGTTGAATGTTTACAGCTGCTTTTAATGTTTTGTCTTTGTATTTCAAAGCCAGACAGAATCTATGAGTGGGCAACTAAAGTTAATAAATTTAATAAATGTTGTTATTATAATTCAATGGTGAAAAAGTAAGGTTCTACACTTAGGCAAGAAAAACAAAATGCACAGGTACAGTATATGTGGAACCTGGCTCAATAATAGTAACTGTTAGTAACTGTTATTACTACTAGGAATCTCTGAGTCCTAGTGGACAACCATTTAAATATGAGCCAGCAGTGTGATGCAGCTGGCAAAAAAGCCTACACAGTTCTAGGCTGCATAAACAGAGGGATAGAATCAAGATCACATGAAGTGTTAATACCACTTTATAACGCTTTGGTAAGGCACATTCCAATTTTGATCACCATGAGGTAAAAAAGATGTTGAGACTAGAAAGAGTGCAGAGGAGAGCAGCAAAGATGATTAGGGGACTGGAGGCTAAAACTTATAAAGAACGGTTGCAGGAACTGGGTATGTCTGGTTTAATGAAAAGGACGAGAGGTGACATGATAGCAGTGTTCCAATATGTCAAGGGCTACCAAAAGGAATAGGGAGTCAGGCTATTTGCCAAAGCACCTGAAGGCAGGACAAGAAGCAATGGGTGGAAACTAATCAAGGAGAGAAGCAACCTAGAATTGTGGATAAATTTCTTGACAGTAAGAACAATTAATCAGTGGAACCACTTGCCTCCAGAAGTTGTAAATGCTCTAACACTGGAAGTTTTTAAGAAGAGATAGGATAACTATTTGTCTGAAATGCTATAGGGTTTTTTGCCTAAGCATGGGGTTGGATTAGAAGACCTCCAAGGTCCCTTCCAACTGTTATTCTATTCTATACTATCATTTCCATAGCACCTAAAAGCAGGACAAGAAGCAATGAGTGGAAGTTCGTCAGAGGGAAATTCAACCTGGAAATAAGGAGGGATTTCCGGGCAGTAAGAACAATTAAGCAGTGGAACAACTTGCTTGCTGGAACTGTGGGTGCTCCATTGTTGGAGGTTTAATAATAATTGATAAAAATCATAGAAAATGCAGGAGCTAAAGTGCTCTAGGACTTTAGAATTCAACCAGACAAGCACCTTCCACATGATATCCAGATTTAACAAGTGCCGATAAGAAAGACAAAAAAAGTCTGGATAGTAGATGTTGCATACCTGGAGAAAAGATAATATAAAAGAAAGTACTGGAGAAGAAAACAAAATACAAAGACTTGAAAATAGAATTAAAACAGCCATAGCAGAGGAAAACTAAAATTATATCAATTGTGGTAGGTGTTTTAGGTGCAATCCCTAAATATTCACTTGAATACCATTGGCATTAACAAAATTACCACCAGTCAATTGTAAATGGTAGCTTTACTTGGAACAGCTTACATCCCATGACAATATCACCATCTGCCTATTCCAAGTCTTTAAGAAGGACTTGATAGGTAAATAAAAATTCCAGAACCAATCTAGACACCTGACTATGTATGTAATCATAACACATCAAATAATTTGGAACTATTTTAAAATGTGTTACTATCTTAGCCAAAACATGCCTTTTAAGATTGTTGACTTTAAGTTGCAAATACTATATTTTGGGTCATGCAATGGTTGTTTAATTCAATTATTGACTTCTGGTGGCTGCCCAGATGAGGCCATGTAATTTTCTTGGCATCCTTTGCAGCAATAGTTTACTCCTTGCCTTCCTCTTCCTTGCTGAGAGTGAAAGACTGGCCCTGCGTCATTCAGCCAAATTCCTCTCTCAGGCAGGTCTAGAACTCAGAGCCTTCCAGTTTCCAGCCTGCTGCCTTTTACCACTATACCAAACTGTCTCTCAGTGGTTAAAGAGCAATTTATTAAAAAGATCCATCATTTCCATAGCTTGATTATGAGGATTTGTAGGTTTGGTGAAATATGGGCCTATTGTTCTTCCAGTGAAGAGCCCAGGCTGTTACTTAATCAGGCCTGATCATTATTAATTTTTTTTTTGGCTTTATTTTGTTTTTTTGGTTACAGACCATTTGCTCTAATTTTCCAAACATCTGTGCAGGTAGCAATCTATCAGCTTAGCCCTTGACTGATCTATGCAAACTCTTTATTAAAAAAAAAAAAACTCAGTCAACAACGGTAGTCACTTTGATTCTGCATGTTAAGTTTAATTAAGAAACAGAGCCCTTAATCTTTAGCCTGCTTGTCTCCTTCATCTGCCCACTGAAGTGTACTGAACTTATATCCAAAAGGTATCATTTGTCCTTGTGCAATGGGACCGTTAAAGCTTTCTAGAACACATTTGATTTATTTCTTGCAATAGTTAAGGTGCAGCAGCCTTCACAACTTCTTTTGCCTTCAAGTTAAAGGGATAAGGTCAAACAACAATGCAGAAAAAGTAGCCCCTTTTTCCTCTTAGCCAAACAATGAATCACTGCTTTGATTTTAAAACCGGCCAGTAATGCCTTGTAATACATGGGTGACACCGCTGGTTTCTTCCAAAGGTTGCTATTAAAATGGTCAAGTGATGGCTTGCTTCCAGGTCTTCTGGCAGCAGACCATGATATTGTATTTATATTCAGGCCTTGCGGTATGCAGTGATGGAGAGATCTTCTCCTAAGAGAGAAGTAAAAGGTTTAGAGGGGAGCACAAGACTGGTGCATAATTGAGATAGAAATTGATTTGCTCTAAGTTTTAATGCTATTAAAAGCCACCGGCTTAGGGAGGCCACTTGGCATGAATGGAAAAGCTTTCCAACATTATTGATAATGGAAGATGCAGACCATCTGCAGAGAACTTGTCAACAAGCAGAATAAAATGTATGAGGTCCCTTTGTTCTTTTAGCAGATAGAGGGCTTCAGCCTTTAGGGGGAGTTTGAAACACTGATTGCAGTGGTTGCAACATTTATGAGGATTGCTAGTAAGCTGGGTTTCCTTATATCGAAGAGCCTCAGACGTTAAAAACAGGAGCTGATTCATTTCCCAAAACAATAGAGGCACTAAGGTCTGTACTTAGAAGAACTGAAAACAGCTACCACAACCTTTTTTCCTTCTAAGCACCCCTATGATTGCTAAAAACTCTGCATATGGTATGTTTTGATGGTCCCAAACTTTCTCCTTATCCATTCCAGCTAATGGCTAAAGTAGGAAAACTTAAGATGCTATGAAGTCATGGCATTCATTTTATATGGTGAATTGCCATTATGAGACTGGAATAACCCAGCAGAAATGGTTCAGTATCAACTAGATGAGTTTCAGAAGGTTTACTTCTGATCTGTATAAATTATTACTAAGAGGCTAAGTTTTCAAATTTAAGCATATAGACTTCTGCATGTCAAGAATACAAAATCTGCCTCTGATGGATGATGGAAATGTGAACTGTGAAGTTTGCTTGGAATTATGTCTAAAGTGATCTTCTGCTGCATTATATTGGGACTTGTAAATAAAATATTGCAGTATCAGTGGAGCATTCCCTGTTCAAATTTTGACATAAAAAACAAGAATATTTTTAAGTGAGCCTATCACTTTTCCATGACCAAACTTTCCCATGCCAATTTTTAACATTCAGTCCCCAATATTAGCCTTTAGCTTTGCCTTTTATCCCAAATCTGAGACTCTGAAATCTTGATAACCAAAAGATGGTGGCAAATGTATACCCAAATCCCCCTCTTTACTGCCATCTATTGCTCTTCTAGATTTTAGCTGAACTGAGAACATGGGGGTTAAAACAGTAGATAGCATGGTGTTGCTGTAAGTCAGGGGTGTCAAACTGATGGCCTGCGGGCCTGATGCATCAAATGCAGACCACACGCAGTCCAGCTCCACGAAGGGGAAAAACATCATGAAACGTCACATAATGACAACGTGATTTGGCAAGTTTGACACCCATGCTGTAAGCTTTCCTCTCAGCTTGGTCTATGAAGATATGCATGAACCCAACAATGATAGATTGCTATAAATCAGTGATGGCTAGTCTTTTTGTCATTGCATGAACTGACGCATGAACATGTGTGAATGAAAGGACGCATGAACCCATGCATGCATGCCTGCACCCATAATGCAATGCACACATGTGCTCCCTGCACTCCCTGCCCCTGTGCATGTGCACGTGACCCCTGCCCCCTGCGCATGCATGCGTAACCCTCATCTCCCCACACATCCCTGTGCATGTGCATGCATCTCCCATCTGCGCCCCACTCCCATGCATGCATGGCAGATACCCAACAATCAGCTGACTTGCAGGAGATGTGTGTGCAGGTGCAGTGAAACTGCGCTGGGGCGACAGCTTGTGTCCCAGCAAAGATGGATCTGCATGCCGCTTCCGGCACATGTGCCATAGGTTCGCCATCATGGCTATAAATCATTTGAAACATGTCCTGACCAAACTGATTTGATTCTGCTGATTTATTCTGCAAGGATTTTATAATTGTCCCACCAGAGACAAAAATACTTTAGACCATTGCTACACAACAGTAAAAGATGCTTATAGGTCTTTACCAAGAGCAGCTGTGGGACACTCTGACCACTGCATGATTCACCTTGTACCTGCCTACAGTCAAAGACTTAAAACCATTAAACCAACAATTAAATCAGTGAAGACTTGGTTGGATGAGGCAAAGCTGAAACTCCAGG
>BHFT01024087.1:0-10365 GCA_004320025.1 Laticauda laticaudata | reverse complement strand
CTCACTTCTCAGACTTATCCCTTCCTCCCCGTTTCTTATGACAGCCGAAAGATGCAAAGTGACAGAAGATCTTGAAGGCTGACATACACTTAGAATGGTGACAGGCTTCATTAATATACGGTTCGTGCTGTGATACACATATGGGATTTTTTTAATTTACATATTCATGCTCATTACATTCAACTTAACAGAGAAATGTGAGTATTTAGAGCTCTTACAGTCAGCTCTTGCAGATACCATCCATTAGTTTTTAAACCAGCTGAATTTTGTTTTTGGCATACTGTGCACTAACTCCATTGTTTAACACCATACTGTAAGAGAAACTGACCTGCGGCTGCTTTTACATACCTTTTCTGGGTCAAGGTCAAGAGAGAGAGATTGGTTGGATTTACCTAGCTTTGTTTTCCCATCTTCTGGCAGGAAAACAAAGTTGGGCACCTGTTGGGCAAGTGTAGGCAAGTGCTTAGAACAATGGGTACTGGTATACTGCCAGGAGTTTTTAACTTTAACATATATGCTGATTTTAAAGTGTTAACATTTATGATTTTCAAATAATCAAGCAATAGTGAAATACATAAAAGCACCCATCCTTCCATATTACAGCTTCATCACTGAGGATTAAACGATAACCAATATTGTTTCCTCTGTGATTGTGGAGGAATATTATATTGTGATGGCTACTTCTAACTACAAGAACATATGCAGAACCCACAACTTACTTCGCAGTCTTTTTTCAAGCTTGCTAGTGAAAGAAGACTCCATTTTGGTGGGAGGAATTGGACACTGAATTGTCATCGGTGGAATGAAAGCACAACAAAGCAGTTGAGGCACAACCAGTAGTCAGGCATTACTACAGAAAGGAATGGGACAACTTGCCGCAGCCAACTCACGATGGCCAACTCGTCTTAGCCTACTCGCTGCAGGACCGTGGCCAACTCACAACTCACTGCGGGACAATGTAACAATTCTATATAATTATTTAAAATAAATAAAATATAGTTTAATTTTTGCCATTCACATTTTATTCTGTTCCTCCTTTTGCATCCTTTCTTTAATGATTCTAATCCACCATTTTTTTTATATTAGTGTAACTCTTTTCCCACAGTGAGTTGTCTGTGGCATATTAGCTGTGGCTAGTTGACTGTGGTTCATTGGCTGTGGAGAATTGTTATAGACCCTACCATAAAGTTACCAAATCAATCATGCATCTATTGTACAATGACTGGTCCAAAACCTGCAACCCAGAATTAAGATGACTCTATTCTACTTGCAGAAACTTTCTGTTTTGGTAGAGCAACCCTATTTTTGGAGAGAACAGCACTCTTCATGATTCCTTCCTCAGTCCTTGCCATTATCTCCTTTATGGTTTTCAATGGAGAAGCAGGTGGAGCCGGAAGGAGTCAAGATAATCTTCTCCTTATATTTAGGAAAAACCCTGTTAGCAGAGAAAACAATTTCAAGCAGGATCATATTCTCTGATTGTTCATAATAATAATAGTTTTGTCATACCTGTATTGATATAATCTCCTGTTGAAGATCATCTGCTCTAAGTCAGGTGGAATAATCCGATTCTTTCCTCATGAGTTAAAACCTTATTTACAAGTTCCAAATGTATTTATTTAACATATTTATATGGCTGCCCATCTACCAAAAAATTCTGGGTGGCAAACAAATAAAAGCAACAATAGAATCCATGACATTAAAAAAATGTCATAACAAAAATACCAATAATAGTCAAAAACCCTTTCTAAATATCTTAAACGATAATAGGTAGACCTGCACCAATATCAGAGCTCCAATAGCTCCCTGGCAGCAGTGCCTGGGGGAAGAGCCAGATCATTCCAGCCTTGCAGAAGTCTAAGAAAACAGAAATAATTCAGCTTTCCCTTTCAACATGTGAAGAAATATTTAATAGTTTGTTTGCCAATTGAAGCAGTTTGTTATGGATTTTGTGCCAACCTAATTCGAAGAGAAGAGACTTTATGTTTCAAAATAATGGCTGCATATAAATCTTTCAGATACAATGCATAACTTTATGGGCAGGAAAAAAAAATTCCCCCAGTGTAAATACAAGATGTTTTCCAAGGAAATCCAGAGGCATCACAAAACTCTTTCTGAATGTATTTATTTATTAGACTTTTTTTAAATCTCATTTTTATTACTTAATAAGTAACACTAGAGAACATACTCAATAATCTTTCCTCCTCCTATATTGTGCACAACAACATTCTTGTAAGGATGGGCTGAGAGAAAGTGACTGGGTCACTTTGGAAGAAACTGATTTCCGAATAAACATTTGCAGGCCACCCTTTTATCTTTATTAAATTAGGTTCAGAAGTGGCAGGAGCATGATAGCAACTACTGTACTTTGCTGCTATGAGTGCTGAGAGTTCATCTGCAACTCACCTGGTAGTTGACTTCTGTCAGCAAGAACCAACTTCAGAAGTAACAAAAAGTGGTCTCTGGACCACTTGGGCTGAAAAACCACCTACACTAAGGAGATACAAAACTTGAGTCCCAGTGGAAGATGCTGTCATATCTCCACATTTTATTTTATGCTGGGAAAGGTGGAAGAAAAGAGAAGAGGAAGAAGACCAGTAAGCAAGGTGGACAGATTCAAGCAACAGTAGCGATGAGTTGAGAAGACCTGAAAAATCAAATCACAGAGAAAATCTAGATACGTGGTCGCTACATGTTAGGAAGACTTGAAGGTACATAATCAATCTGTCAGAAAAAGAGAGAGGTGAATATGAAAGGATCTGTACAGTGCACAGTCACTTGTCTGAAATGGTATCCGGTCTCCTGCTTGTTGTTGGACTAGATAGAAGACCTCTAAGGTCCCTTCCAGCTCTATTCGGATTGACTGACTGAAATGCCTAAATCTGCCAAAATCAGTGGGATTCTCTAGTGAGATAAGGATGGAGCAGAAAACACAAGAGCAAGGAGATTCAGGAGTGGCTTGCCTTTATCATTACAACTTTAATATGCCCCACACCTCTCTCCCTCCCTCCCTCTCTCTGTCTCCCTCCCTCCCCCTCTCTCCCTCCCTTTCTCTCTCCCTCCCTCCCTCTCTCCCTCCCTCCCTCTCCCTCCCTCTCTCCTGTTATTCTCTCTCTTCTCCCCCCTCCACTCTCCCTCCATCCCCCTCCTCATTGCAACCTCCTCCGGACCCCGATCCGCGACTACCTGATGGGATGATCAGCTCCCACGGGTGTTCCGATGCAGCTGATCGGTCTCGGGCTGGGAATCCTAACGCTGCAGCAGTTCAATCGCCGGCAGAGATATTACAATTGTCGGCGCGCCAGGCAGGAAGGACGCGGGTTCGGACATCACAGGCTCGGAAGCGAGCCCCTCCTTTCTTCGCACTTCCTCATCCTTCGTTTGACATTGGTAGTGGGTGGTGGGGGGGGAGGCGGTTCTAAGCCATGGCAGGTTTCGCTTCGACCTCTTCCGGCGTGGCTGAGCGCCTTTTCGGCAGGACTCGAGACCATGCACTGCTGGCCGAGCCTGGTGATGGCCATGAGCGCCCTGTTGGTGCTTTTGGGGGTGCTGCACTTGTTCTTTCGTCACCGGCCCACTCGCTACGGGAAGCACGAACCCCGGCAGTCAACCCCGGCCAAAAACCACGCCGCGAGGACGCCGCGCTGCGCTCACCTGCCGGCCGGCTGCGCCTGGTTCCTCCAGGAGCTGCCGGCCTTCCTGGTGCCCGCGCTTCTGCTGGCGCTGCGCAACCCTCCACGCTTCGCGCCGCTGGGCTGCAGGCTGCTGGGAGGCATGTTCTGCGGCCACTATTTCCACAGGTACCCCGCGTGGGGGAGGAAGTCGGGCTGGAAAGAGAGGCGAGGCGAGGCGAGGGCGCCGATCTCCCCCCTGCGCCGCTTCTTGAAGCAGATGCGCCCGATCTTCTGTGCTTGCTCTTCGAAGCCTGCGGCGAATTCGCCTAGTTATGTATTGGGGGCGCGCGGAGTCGAGGGGTGGCAGTAGGGATGTCGAGTCTGCAAGGCGCTTCTTACACATCCTGATCCTTTATGGGGGACCGGGAGGAGGGTGGGTTGAGTTTCCGAGGTTAAGGTGCCCGTTGCGCGAGTACGAAACGTGAGGAGCTTCAAGAAGCCTCCGCTTCTGTTCTGGAGTGGCGATCCAAGTTGGGACCGATTTGGAAAGAAGTAAACTTTTCCACTTCTTTTGAACTGATTCTCCACGCATATATATATAAAGATAGATAGATAGATAGATAGATAGATAGATAGATAGATAGATAGATAGATAGATAGATAGATAGATAGATAGATAGATAGATAGATAGATAGATAGTTTTCTGAGAAAAAAAAACCGAATAACCAAAGATCCAGATAGATAGATAGATAGATAGATAGATAGATAGATAGATAGATAGATAGATAGATAGATAGTTAGATACACACACACACATATATATCCTCAGATTTTGAGGTCAGTTTAGCCTAGTGCTGTTTTGAAATGGCGTACGGAGATTTAAATTTTAGCCAAAGTAAATCCCGCTGAATTTTCAATAAAAGTTTATTTATAAGGTAACATTTTCTAGTCGAGCTTCATTCCTGGTGACTTCACTGCCAGGTTTAGTGGATAGGATCCCCAGTTCCTGCAAAGAGTATTCTTGAGTAGCTGAAATGCTTAAGCTTTGCAACCCTTAATTCTTATGTGGGTTTTTTTTTTAAAAAGAGAGCAGTCTAAAAATATCCACACATGTAGAGATGTTATCTTGAGAAGTCTTAGTCTTTCCTGTCTGCTGCAATTTGTTGCAATAAATGTTCAGCTTCTATTTTAAAAAGGAGGAACGAGGAAGAAAGAAGATATAAAAGCTATTGATGGAACAGCTTGCTTTCCAAGATACTAAGATCTTGATACCATATGAAACTGGTTTTTGTACTTCTAACACTTTATTGAACAATTTACACCATTCACCTTTTATGGCCAGTGCCTTTCCAGAGTCTCAGCTGCTGCCTTCCTAATCCTTTAAACTCTTTTTAAAAATATTTTATTTTTTTATATTTTTCCTCTTAAATTAAAAGTCTAAAAATAAAAATATACATTTCTTGAAAAAAACATCCCAACTAATTTTCTGTGAAGGATAGCCAACCCCAATGTATCCTGCAAGAATGTGGACTACAATTCCCACAATTCTTACCTAGAAACTGCCTCTAGGTTTTGTGGGAGTTGAAGGAGGGGAGGTGAAACCATCAAGATTTGTATTAATCCCATTTGTAGATTTATTCATGAGTGTCTGTGTGCACCAAATCCTATTGGTTCTGCTGCCATTGTGAAAGTGGAGTATTACATATAGGCAGAAGGACGGACTAGATAGAAGACAGTCTTCAAGGGCTATTCCAATCCTTACTCTGTCTGATTCAGTGGCACCTGCTTCCAAAATACTGTATGTACTGCAGCAGTTGTAATAGCCTTGCAGAATAATTGTAACTACTATTTTAAGGCTATATTATATATAACACTCACTTGGAATTTGCCTCTCTTGAAAGTCAATGATTGGATTGGCGTTACATTTCCAATATAGTTACTTTGAAAGGGCAAGTAAAGTAAAAACTCTTAATGTGTGTACCAAAGGCACTGTGTAAATGTCATGTTACATAATTTCATTAAACAGATTAAAGGTGATTTAAATTTTATTAATGCTTTAATCTTCATAAAAATTTAAAACAAATATAGTTAGCATTTAAAATTGATTTTGGAAGACACAGCTTATATTCAGCTATATAACAATATGACATTTGTGCCAGCTTTTTAAAGTTAAAATCAAAGTATAGTATTGAAAGATACATGTATATAAAGTTATATAAAATATATATTTAACAAAAATGGCCTAGTGTGAGAAGGGATACAATCAAAGAATGCTAAAGGGTTAATTTTATGAGAATGACTCTACAATACATGATTTGTGGTTTCCCAAATCTCTGGGAGCGGGAAGTAATTGAGAATGGAATAAAGTCGCTTTAGAACAAGTGCTTCTCAATCTTGGTAACTTTAAGATGTGTGGACTTCCTTTTGCTGGCTGGGGAATTTGGGGAGTTGAAATCCATACATCCTTATCCTTTCTTATCAAGGATAAGAAACATTGCTTTTGAGGTTCTTCTGGGTCTCATCCACACAGCAGCAGTGATATTCCTTCCTTCCTTCTGTCCTAGGACCAGAAACAGAATATGTCAACACATGAAATTGCTTCACATTATGTATTTAACCCTGCCTGCACTGGATTACTGTTAATACAGCAAAACCACATGGAATTTGAATAGTTCATGATAGGGAATTACCTTCCCTGTGATCTCAAAGTTCAATGCCATCCACAGAAACAACCTGCCAAGTGTGTGCGTGTGGGGGGGCAGGTGTATGCGTTTTCTGCTTGGACAAAATTTCTTTTGGGGAAAGGAATATGGCAAATATTCCTTAGCAAATATGTGTCATTTTTCCGTGTTCGAGGCTTTGGAAATTTGGTGAGGATTAGCCAGATATTGCTCAATAGCAAACTTCTTGATTTTTTTTTTTTTGAGAAAGATTTTATTACATGGTGTTATTTTATTTATTAGTTGGTATGTATACTTTGTTTTTTGGGTTGAAGTTACACTGTGTACAGGAATAACCACAACAGCAGAGTTCTCTTTCCACCCTTTTTCCACTCTATTTTTTTTTTCAAAGCCTGCCTTTGCGCTTCCTGATGTTCAAGCCCCATTCTCCTTCCTTTTGTGGTTAACTACAGGCTTCCTCCTCCATTGTCCATTTCTCTGCTATTATCTGATTGTTTGCCATAAACTTGTTTGCCTGCAGCTGTGAGAAAGAGCCATATTTCAGTCTACAGTTCCTAGGAAGGAGAACACTGAAAGTATTTCTGACGTGCTACCTAAACTGGGATAAACACAGTCCTCGACTTCGGACCACAACTGAGCCCAAAATTTATGTTGCTAAGTGAGACATTTTGCCCCATTTTACGACCTTTCTGGGCACCTTTGTTAAGTGAATCACTGTAGTTGTTAAGTTAGTATAACTGTTAAGTTCTGGGCAAAGAATGGAAGTGAGGCCACAGTGATTTACAATAGCTCTTTATTCCATACTGCCTGTGAGGCAACTTAAAAAAACCCTGGCTGACATTGCTCCTTTTAGAAGGAACTAATCAGCCAACAACCAATCAGGAGTGAGTATTTTTCCAGCTCCAGGACCAGATTTAACCCTTTGACTGATAATTATCTACAATACATAACAAATACACTTGTTATCTAGTCTTCCCATTGAGTTAGCTTGTCAGAAGGTTGCAAAAGGGAATCACAGCAACCTATGAATTTCATTTGAGAACAGTTAATGAACTGACGAAAGACAATCAGGAAATTCATTTGGCATTTGTTTGTCAGAAGGCTGCAAAAGGTGATCATACCACCCTGGGATATTGCAGCCGTCATAAATATGAGTCAGTTGTCGAGTGGCTGAATTTTCATCATGTGACCATGGAGATGCTGCAGTTATCGTAAGTGTGAAAAAAGGGGCATAAGTCATTTTTTCAGTGCCATTGTAACTGAGTAAACTCTTGAAAGTTGAGTATCTGTATTAAAAGACAAATACAGGTGTTGGCCAACTAGTACACTGACTTCAGAGTTGTTGTGGTTTTGTCAGTCTACAGCAGGGTTCTCAAACTCACATCATCTTGGGGGCATCACGTGCCATATTGGGACATATTGCTACACTGGGCATGGGTGTGGCTAGTGTGTGATGCATCTGGCCCATGGGCCAGGAGTTTAACAGCCCTGATCTACAGTGTTTCTTAAAAATGGGAGCTTGAAGATATGTGCACATCAACTTTCATTATTCCTCAGCCATCCTACTGGCCAGTCTAATAGTTGAAGAATTTTGGCAATTGAAGTCCACACATTTTCCAGTTGCCAAGTTTGAAAAAAATATTGGTCTAATGCCAGTAAGAGCTTCAGATACATCTTTTGTTTCAGCTTCATGCTTGTGCTGGAGAATGTTGCTAATTGCTTGATTGCCACCTCCAATGCTGCATCTCCTTCCAAAGCATTCTAAAAGTGCAAGCCTGCATTGACAGAAGATGACATGTGTTATGTATTAGCATACTTACCTGCAATTGGTTGGTCCGTGGCGGCGGGAATTTTGAAGAGCCATCACTGGTCACAGCCGCAAGCAACCCGACTATAACAAGGGCTGCCACGGTTTCTTTGGCGCTCAGTCCTATACGGAAGTAAAACAAATTGGAATCATGCTGGTGTCCTGAGTCTCATTCCCACGACTTAACACTGGCAATGAAGGTGGGATACTGAGACAAAGGAAACCAGCGAGCACGTGGCAACTAACGAACACTGGCAATGCATCGAAGCGACATGACCGGAAACAACACGCCACCTGCACCATTCAACCTGGAAACCGAAGACTGGTACATGGACCAATTCCTCATGTTCCTCGAAGGAAGCGACCTCCCTAATGTATCCAAAAACAGGAAGAGAGCCGTATTTCTAACCCATTGTGGTCCAGCGGTATTTAAGATGGCCAAAACATTAGCGGCACCCACCAATGTGAAAACAATGGCCTGGCCAGACCTGGAAAAATTACTGAGAGCTCACTACACACCAACTGTTTCCTGCCTAATCAAAAGACATGAAGTTTATCGATGCGACCAAAAAGAAGGTGAGAGTATCGGCGATTTCATTGCAATGCTGCAGGACATCGCTGGAGCATGTGAATTCCTAAACTTGGATGAAGCCATGAGGGACCAAGTGGTCCTGAGACTGAGAGACCTTACACTCCAGGGCCAATTATTAACAAAACCCAAAATAACACAACAAGAAGCGATAGAGGAAGCTACCACAGCAGAAGCAATGCAGAAATCGGTGGCTGCCATGCAGAAGATGAACAAAGCAACACTGGAGACCCCAAAAAATACCGTCACAACCCACCATGAGGACATTGAGTCCCCATCAGAAGACGATGATGAAGAAGAAGGGTAAATCAACTCTAGGCAGAACAGGGCAGAAAGGACCGGAATGGAAAAAAGAGAGAATTTCATTTTGCTGGTTGCAAGGGGAACCATGCACATTCCGAGTGTCGTTTCCTAGATGCCATCTGCAAACACTGCGAACAGTGGGGACATATTGCTAGGGCATGCCGAGCAAGAAAGAACTATGGCCCTATACAAAGATGGAACAGCTCCCCCCGCCCCAGAGAGAGAGAAAGACAAACAGGAAGCCGTTGGAACCAAGACAACAGAAGCAGGTGAGGGAAAGAAACAAGCAATGGAAAGGAAGAAACACACCAGACGGTGACCATCAGACACTCCAACACAACAAATGCCAAGAAAGTATATGTCCAGGTCACCATAGAAGGCCNCCAGACATGAGCCGGGAAGAACTCGAAAAACAAACACTGAAAAACTATCAGGGAAACAAAATCCCCATAGTAGGTACCAGAAAATTCAAGGTAACATTCAAAAAATACACCAGAATTCTTCCATTAACCATAGTCGACCGAAATCGACCCAGCCTATTGGGATTCAAATGGTTTGCACCATTAGGAATCGAAGTCACAGGGATAAACAGCATAATCAAAACAGAGTGGGAAGACAACCTGATGCAAGAATTCCGAGACGTATTCGATGGAGAACTGGGAAAGTACCAGGGGTCCCCAATTTCCTTTAGTCTAAACCCAAATATAGCCCCCATAAGACTCAAGGCGAGGTGAGTTCCTTTCACGCTAAAACCAAAAATCGATGAGCAATTGGATAAACTCAACGCACAAGGGGTTTTAGAACCAATTGACCACGGTGGAGGGGAAACCCCAATTGTTACACCAATTATACCGGATGGGTTGGTGCGTATCTGTGGGGACTACAAAGCAACCCTTAACAGGGACCCCGAAACAGCAGAAGCCCAGACAATTGTGATGCACAGGGAGGCATTCAAATGCAACAGACTACAATTTGGTGTCAGCATCGCTCCAGGAGTGTTCCAAAGCTTAATGGAATGCCTATTGCAAGGGATAAAAGGGGTGGTACCATACTTTGATGATGTCCTGGTATCTGCCAGGAACAAAGAACAACTATGTGACCGCCTAAGGGAAATCCTAGTCAAATTCAAGAAGGCAGGGCTAAAAGTAAGAAAGGAGAAAGGCCAATTAGCCACCAGCAAAGTTGAATTCCTAGGATACCTTATAGACAGTGAAGGAATCCACCCCACTGGGGGTGTAGGTCTGGATTTTTGGCCTTGCATGCACATTTCAACCCATCTCCTAATATCCTTATACATCCCTGGCCACCATACATAACTCCTGGCCAGGGATTTCATTCGTACGATACCCGGGTGTCCTTCATGCAAGATA
>BHFT01024086.1:0-74238 GCA_004320025.1 Laticauda laticaudata | reverse complement strand
CTTAACTGACCAATCTGAGAATGGCCTATTCGGCCAATCAGTTTAAGATATTTGGAGTCTACCAAGTTCTATACAGAACACTTTTCAATAGGATAAGAAGCAAATTCTAATGTTTTATGAGCTATATGAATTAAGCATATATAAATGGTACATTATTTTCCTTTTTAGCATGCCAGCCACGCAACAAAAAGTCATTCATTTTCACAGTAGTAAAGGTCTCTTCTGAAGCCTTTTAACTTTCAAGCAAGCAATTCATGCTGTTAGTACAGCAATTCTAAGACCTCAGAAGAGATATAATCTATCAAAAACTAAACAAGCTAAGCATGACAACTGAGAAAAGGTTTTATACTGCACAGGGTCTGTGCTTACAAGGTTCCCCCCCCCCCCCCCNNGCCCCCCCCCCCCCCACAGGTTTACTGTAGAATACCTATCTGCTCCATTCAAGCAAATGGAAAGTTCTAATCTGCAATTTTAAAAATATCTTTATTTAAACATATAAGGCAGGGCTATAGTGCAGGGGTATCTATAATTTATATATATTTATATAATGCAGGGGTATCTAACTACCAAGGTGTGCCTTTGCTGGCTGGGGAATTCTGGGAGTTGGAGTCCACATATTAATGTTCCCACATTGGACACTTCTGGAACAATTCAAAAATCAACAGCAACATTGTACAGAAAACAAGCTTTGTATAATATGAAGAACATGCAGTACTCTTTGGTTGAAAGTTTCTGTTTGGCCATGAAATTCACCAGAGATTCAGAACTGGCTTGATCTCTGTTTATTTTAAAGGGAAGAGAAGAATACAAAACTAAGCAGTAAATCCTTATCTGAGATTATAAAAAGGCAAACACTCTCTCTAGGTGAACTCAACTTTCCCCTAAAAGTTCTCAAATGAGTAGAATTAAGTAATTATCGTAGTTAACTTTTGAACTATATAGCATGGAGTTGAACTATTATGTATACCCAATGTGCAAGAGATCAGGTGTGTCCCCCCCCAGTTGTTCTGTAAATTTATAATTAAAATAAATAACTGCACAGTTTTCTTTCAAAGCAACCACTTCCTTGATTAAAATGCTAATATAGAACTAAGGAGAAAATTCCTGACATTTAGAACAATTAATCAATGGTATGATTTGCCTCCAGAGTTTCTTGCTTAAGCATCTGGTTGGACTAGAAGATCTCCAAGGTCCCTTTCAACTCCGTTATTTTGTTATTCTATCAGAAATGTAATGAAACCTCTGTGCATAATTCCAGTGGAAAAGCTGGCTTCAAAATTACCAATGCTGTAGTTCATTTCTCTTAGATCCAGCCATGTCCAAACAGCATAATACACTTCACAAGTGACAGAAAGGTCACCTGTTCTGAGCAAGCTAAAAGCAAAGAGGAAACTAACTCCTGGTGGAAAAATAGCTGCCAGGCTGCAGATAACTTAGTGAAAATACCCTGCCAAGCAAGCACAGCTACAGTAACACATACGGCAGGAGAATGGAAAATATATGCACTAAGGAAGGAACAATATTTGCATGCAAATGTTAACGGGAATCAGACAGAAACAGTGATCTGAGAGACTTGTGTTTACCCCTTATGGGCCCAGGAGAGGACATATTTTTATCCAGACCAAAGAGCCAGTTTCGTCTAGTGGTTAAAGTACCAGGTTAGCGAGAAGGAGAATATGAGTCCCACCAAGTCCCACCTCAGCCATGCAAGCCAGCTGGTGACCTTGGCCTGTCATTCTCTCTCTCAGCCCAATCCACCTCATAGGGTGGTTGTTGTGGGCAAAATAAAAGGAGGGTGTGTTGGATATGTTCACTGCCTTGGGTTATTTGTAAAAATAATGAAGGTAGGATACAAATAAATAAATAAATCCTGTTTACAGTTTTCTGTGAATTAGCTTTTTGGGGTAAATTCTATTTCACAATGATCAAACTTCAATGTGGTTCAGAGGGAATGACAAGACCAAAGTCACCGGCCAGCTTTGTGCCTAAAGCAGGACTAACACAGCCTCTCAGTTTATGATGCCCAGTGCCTTCAGCTATTATTCCACCCTGGCCCCTCTAAATAGCAAATTTTTAAATAGGCCTATGAAATATTTTATATTAATATATGTTACATTTAAATATTTTTACTGCAAAAGCCATTTGCATAGTTGATGGTAAAACAATCTTTGACAAAAAGCCACTCGATGTTTTCTTAATTTTTCAGCTTACGTTTAAATACCATTGATACCCCCAAAATAAAGTGTACCTTGTTTTTCTAATATTTTGTAAAAATTAAACTGGCACTCAATTGGAGAAAAAACTCAATTCCTTATAGAAAAACACAGGTAGCCCTCAACTTAAAACAGCTTATTTAGTGACCGCTCCATGTTACAACGGCACCAAAAAAAGTGGCTTATGACCATTTTCATACTAATGACCATTGTAGAATCCCCCTGGTCACGTGATTTATATTCAGATCCTTGACAACTGACTCATATTTATGATGGTTGCAGTGTCCCAGGGGTCATGTGATCCCGTTTTGAGACCTTCTGACAAGCGAAGTCAATGAGGAAGCCAGATTCACTTAACAACCATGTTACTAAGTTAATATCTGCAGTGGTTCACTGAACAACTATGGCAAGAAAAGTTGTAAAATGGGGCAAAACTCACTTAACAATTTTCTCACTTAACAATATAAACTTTGGGCTCAACTGTGATCATAAGTTGAGGACTACCTGTAGTTTACAAATCTTATCAAATAGAGACATAACCTTGAGAGACCACCAGCCTCCTGGTTGAACTATTATAAAACAGAATAAGGTTTTTCTCAATTTACTTTCATTATCAATAGGTGATGAAATCTGTTCTCATTTGGAAGGCAGGGGAAAATGATTGATTACTTTAAAAGTCATTCCTGAATCTATTGTACTTTTCAAGCGAGAATAATAATAATAATAAAACCCTGAAAGAGTAACCTGCAATTTAGCCTTAACTGACTGAATCATTTTAATTGTGTTACTCTTAGTTCCATGCTCATTTCTGGAAAGCTCATAGATTTGCCCACTCATTTAATTAGGTGGGAGAAAGGAGTGAACTCTATATAATATCTGACGTTTTCAGCGTGTCTCTTTATGTAAGTGTTGGAACGGTTCCCTGCTAAACCACAGGGAAAAATTCAGGCTTTTTTCCCACTGTTACTACAGGCACAAGAAGAAAGAACAAACTTTTTCCTTCTGCTCTTAATTGGTAGGAAAAAATAGTATTTTTTTTCATAGTCCATAAAGGATGGCACACAGTAGCTAAGCAGAAATCTATTCATTGTTGAACAGAGATTGTGTACACTGTATAGCTGGTTGCTGTGACTGACTTGATATGCAGCCTGTTGAATCTTGTTATGCTTTTAAAAGATAAATAAAGCATTGAGTCATACTCAACAGGAAGTGGGTCGTCAGATGGGAATTTGTACAGGAAAGACTATGATGGCAAGCATACATGGGAGGCTGTACTTTTGTGGCCTCAGGATAGGCACTTTAGAAGCTTCTACAACAGGGATGTCCAACTGTGGGAACATTAACACTGGGGGACTTCGAATCCCAGAAATCCCCAGCATGCTGACTGGGGAATTCTGGGAGTCGAAGTCCACAGGTCTTAAAGTTGCCAAGGTTGGACATTCCTGCTCTAGAGGGTGCAAAACTCCTTTTCCACAAGGGGGTGTGAGATTTACTGACAAAGCAAGACATTCATTCTTTCTGTGTATGACAGCAGAATCTTACCTCTTCCATCAATCACTGTGCTATTAGAGAAGACAAAGGCAGTGCTTGTATCCAGTAAGTCTATTCTCTGTCCTCCAAACTCTAATTCTCAGTTTCCCAGACAGCTTTCCTTGTTTCTGACCCCTTGCTAGTATCCTTCTAACATTTTGCCTCTGCATGGATTAGTCATCTTTAAAGCCCCTGTCACACAGCACCAACAGATGGAAAGAGGATGTAAAATGGAGAGAAACACTTGCCATCCATTGGTTTAATGCGATGCTTCCGTTTCTGTACTCACTGCATCGTTTTTCATCCTCTCTATCCCATCCAGGCATCCCGTCACTGACATTCCATTCCGCTCAGAAAGTTTTGAGCTGCACAAAACTTTTTGAGCAGAAAATGTATCCAACGCGTCCGTTCTGCATCCGCAACGCATACGGGGAACATCTGTTAGACATCCGTCGTCATCCGTTATGCGTCCGCTATATCCGCTAGGCATCTGCTGCGCATCCGCGCAACTTGCATCCGCTCCAGTGGAAAACGGACACAGGGAGGAAGTGAAACGGACGCGGAACAGAACACACAGTGTTAGTAGCAAACAGACAGAGAAAGGATGAAAGCAGATGCCAGCTCGCATACAAAGAAATTAAAATGGAAAAAAAAAGTTCGCAGAGGGGACATATCCGGATATTAAGGATGTCTGCAGGATGTCTAGAGGATGCAAAAAGGACACTTAGTGGAAAACCTATATTTCCTATAAAAAGGGGAGAAATCACCTGGATCTCATTTTCAGTCCAGAGCACCTGCGGTGCAACCACTTCAGCCTTCATCTGGCTCTTGCTCTTCCACAGCATCCAGTCATCTCTACCATGGATTATCACACACTCATTTTGAAGGCACCTTCATTCTACAACATGTGTAAGCCATCTACAAGCTCTTTCACCTGTTCTATGCAAAGAAAAGGAGCAGCAAGAAGTGTTCTGGGTCTGAAGATGGATCGCGAGAAGAGCGAGTAAGGACTGTATAACAAGCTGATGGTGGAACTGAGGAACAAAGACCCTTGTGCATTCCAGAACTTCATGAATGGGCCACCAGCCATGTTTGACGAAGTTGTGGAGCAGCTGAGACCCAGGTCGACCAAGCAGAGCACCAACTTCGGGCCCAGCCTGGACCCTGGACTCAAAGTGGCACTGACTCTGTGCCACCTGGCCTCCGGGACCACGCTACAGGAGCATGCAGTATGGCTGGAGGGTGCCACCCAACACCATCAGGCATTGTGGTCAGAGAAGTGTGCAGGCCATCATCGGAGAATACCTGGAGGAGCTCCTCCAGTGCCCCACCACTGAAGAAGGCTGGAAGAAAGTTGCACAACACTGAGATCAGAAGTGGAACTTCCCCCACACTGTTGGAGACATAGATGGGAAGCACGTGGCCTGCAAAGGCTCCAGCCAAGTCAGGGTCCACTTATCACAACTACAGGGCTTCTTCAGCATCATCCTCTTTGCCATGGTCGATGCTGACTACAAGTTCATGTACATTGATGCTTCAGGCAACGGGTCATCTTCAGATGCCCAGGTATACAACGCCAGTGACCTCAAGGATGGGCTGGAATGCAACCTCATCATGGGCTTCCACGATCCAGACCCCCTGCCCAACGACACACAAGATGTGCCCACTTCATCGTGGGGGATGACGTCTTCTCCCTCAGAACCTACCTCATGAAGCCCTAACACTTCCAGATGCCTCACCCATGAAGAGAGGATCTTCAACTACAGGCTGTCCAGGGCAAGGTGGGTGGTGGAGAACGCCTTTGGGCATCCTGGGCCACACAGGCTCCAGAACTTCTCACCCACCATGCAGCATCGCCCAGAGACGGTCAGGAACAATCGTGGAAGGCTTGCTGTATCTTGCACAGCTCTCATGTACACCCGCTACTCAGTCTTGCAGAACAGCGCTCATGGACCTCCAACAAGGCAATGGGGACATGGAGCCTGGTGAATGGAGGCAAGGGCGAAACCCTGATAGATACCTGTGGATGTGCAACGCCCACACAGAGCTCATGTGAAGGAAGAGCAGCGCAACCTCCTGAAACACTGGTGCAAATCCCAGCTGGAGCAGTGGAGTGGCAAGACAGGATGGTAGGTGCTTAATGGATGCTTCCTTGAGCCTGTCCTCATCACACTTATGAGAGTTGTGCATGTATGTTGAGTGGCCCTTCAATGAACAGGGCATTAATAAAGAGTTGTGTTTATGTTGAAATTGTGTGATCAATGACTACATTGTATTGATAATAAAGGGCCAAAAGTGTGGCACCTGGGAGGGTGGACCATACAGTCCCACTATGCTTGCACTGGAGGTTTATCTATCCCACAGCTATACCACATCCCACAGGCTATCATAACCCATCCCACCAAGCGCTATTACCCATACCCAAAGGCTATCCCTGCCCATCCCACAGCTATTACCCATCCAATGTACCTGCCATCTCACAGGTATCCCTGCCCATTCCACAGCTATTATCCATCTCAAAGGTATCCCTGCCCATCCCACAGCTATTACCCATACCAAAGGTATCCCTGCCCATCCTACGGCTATCTTAACCCATCCCACAAGCATGCAAAGGCTTAAACCATTTCTAAAAGTTTCCACCAAGACTTTATTTGACAAAAGAACTGAACCAAGTATGTGAAGCAAAGATAATATTTATTAATAACAAACTGTAAAAGAAAATGACCCAATGTCCAAGCAAAGATAAAGTCATCAGGTAGCAACCCAGTCTCTGGCACTCTTCTCAGTCACTCTGAGGCATGCCCATAGTCTCAGGGGTGAAGGGTGCAGGTGCTGTGGAGGTGGCTGCCTGCTGGAGTGCTGGTCCTGAGGCATCATTGGTGGCCTGGCCCCGAGAGGACAATGGGGATGGTGCTGTGTGGGGGAAGCTTTCAGAGAGCTGGCTCAGTCCTGTGATGTTGAGAGCCCCTTCCTCCCAGCACATGAGGTGTCAGCCCCAAGACTGATGACAGATGTTCTGAGGCCTGGGCTTGGCTGTGGGGTGGAGGAAGGAGGAGTGTAGTGGGATGTCTGGTCTGCAGGTGAGCGAGGTGAGGCATTGGTGGCATCTGTGGCATGGGTGGCATCTGTGGCGTGGGTGGCATCTTTGGCATCATGGCATCGGTGGCGTCAGTGGCACCAGTGGCGTTCGATGTCCCTGTGGCCTGGACTGGAAGGGCTGCCTGTGCTGCTGAAGCTCTGATAGCCATAGCCTTGGTAGGTGAGGGCCTGTGCAAAGCCTTGGAAGGGCTGTGACATCACCTGGGGTGGAGGAGGAGACCTGGAATGGGTTGGAGTAGGTTCAGCTGGGTCTGGAGGGTTGTGAAGAAGATCCTGTCCTTGATCACCTGGTACTTGATGTTGGACATGTTGAGGAGGGTCTGGTTGATGGTCTGGCTCTCTGCCTACTTTCTATGGAGGTGGAGCTGGGGTGGATGTGGGTTGGTCTCTGTGGAAGTTGCCCTCTCCTTGCTCCCAATGCATCAGGGGTCCTCCACATGCTCCGCCCACGGGGGACTGCAGCTGTCAGGGGGGTCTCATCGTGGGACACTCCACAGATACCTGCCTTGGACACAGGAGCTGACTCTTGGCCAGAAGAGGAACTGGCTCTCTGCAGGCTTGCCTGAGAGAGAGGGTTGTCGGAGCGGCTGCTCCTCAGTGGCAGATCTCACCCTCCAGAAAGCTGCACTTGGCCATCACATAGGTCTCCCGGTCCCTCAGCTTGACCGTGGCCTGGCCAGATTTCTTGAGGTGCAGCTCCCGTACCGAGTTGGCATGTGCTTTTCACCACCCCAAGGACGGACCTCCGAAGTGTAGCCCAGGCTCTCCGCCTTCTCCTCCAAGCAGCCTGCTTCCTTTTGGTGTCTCGGTAGAGCCTGTGTCCTCTCCACCATAGATATTCGTTCTCCCTCAGCCCATTCCAGCCACCTCATCCTCATGTTCCTCTTCGGATGGAGTAATTGTCTCCTCTCCCGTTCACGCGTATGCCTCTCCTCTCCTTTGGCAGGGCCATCGCGCCCTCATCAGAGGGGCTTCGAGGTTCTAGGGCGCTCCACACACTACCACACACCACCACCAGCAACAACAACAGTAGCAGCAAAAGCAGGACCAGCAGCACAGCACACCAGCAGCACCACGCAGACCAGGACATCAGCAGCACGAGAGTAGCACCAGCAGCACCAGCAGGACCAGCAGGACAGGAGCACAGCAGCGCACCAGCAGCACCAGGAGCAGCGCTAGCAGACGTTAAGCACCAGCAGCAAGCACCAGCACCCAGGAGCAGCGCCTAGCCAGTGTAAGCACCAGCAGAAAGCACCAGCCGCCAGGAGCAGCACCAGCAGAGTAAGCACCAACAGACAGCACCAGCACCAGGAAGCAGCACCAAGCAAAGTAAGCGCCACCAGCAGAAGACCTCAGCATCAGGAGCAGCACCAGCAGAAGCTCCAGCACCAGAAGAGTCAGCCTGAGCAGCAGAAGCCCCACAGAAGCAGAGTCAGGGCCAAGGGGGTGGTATGGTGGCCCTGTGCTTCTTGCCAGGGCTGGCAGCAGATGGCAGAGGCTTCCTCTTCTTTCCCATGGTTGTTGGCTGGCTGGAGCTGTGTCTGGCAGCAGGTCTTTCCTTTTGATTGTGACCTGCTTTGCGAGCTGCATCCTTTTATATCCACCGGTGCTGACGCAATGCATCCTCCCACATGCGCAGTGAATGCTTTGCATCCGCTAGGCGTCCGTGATGCCATCCGCTGTATCCACTCAGCATCCCACTCTGCATCTGTTCCTTCCGCTGCGTGTCCGCTTTGGTTGCTCCCCGGAAGCCCTGTTGTATGTTCCATCTGCTTCCATCCGCTTCCATCCGCTAGGCTTCCGTGGAGCATCCGCTTTACATCCTTGCTACGTCCTCTCGCCCATCCGTTCCTTTCCATTGTTGTCCGCTCTGCTTAAGCAAATTGCGGGCACTTTTAAGAGCGGATAACAACGGATGCGAACTCCATCGGCCTATGTGACAGGCCCTTAAAAAAAGAACCTGTTAGAAAAGAACATCTAAAAAAGCATAAAAATAAGTCTTCAAAAATCAGTTAAAACACTGCTGTCACTTATTACAACTGTCATATGACAGGGACAAAAAGTGAAAATTAGGGTTCAGCATCCCCACAAATGTGCAAAGAAATAAAATGATGATGTAAAGAATGAGAAATAAACTTTGCTTAGTGCAAATGTTTCTTTTGTTAAATAGGCCATCAATTAGAAGACCTCCTTACTTTTATGTGGAGAACCCAAAAGGCAACTAGATTTTATTTTTGGAAAAAGAAAGACCTTTTGAAAAAGCACATTTGTGACAACCATGACCTGGGTGACTGAGAATATCCGTAGACAGTTATGTGGAGAAATCCCCAAATTAAAATGCTACAACTCTGTAGAAATAGCATGGGAGAGGTGTTCTTTCAAATTGGGGATATAAACTAACTTGGGCTTCTTGTACCCACCATATATTGGAGGATAGATCATCCTGCTGTCATGTTTCTTGATGAATTCTGCTATCATGTGCTGCCTGTATATAATCCAGCCATTTTTAAGGAACATACAGAGAATAACCCTTTCCAAAGCCATTTTGTCTTGCCTGAATTTTAAACATCTGATGAGTGACTTTGCTCTTCTTTGTACTTGGTTTATTTCATTCTGAATAACACAGTCATTCAGTTGCAGTTGTACCTATGTAGATTCTGTGGTTTCAAAAACCTGTCATTTTCAGCCAGCAGGAAAGTGTCCCAGAAAACTGTGGAAATTGAGAAAGTAAGAAGAAATTAGATAGCCAATCTAAACTGATTTGGAAGAAAACATGAATAAAAACAAGTAGATGGTGAGAGAATCAGTAAACTACAACAGGCCAATCAGCAGAATACATTGAAGACAGAGGAAATATTGAAAGTGAAAGAAATCAAATGCCGGGAAGAGATAGGACAATGTTTTTCAGAAAGATGATGTGGTGGAAAGGTTGAGTTTTAAACAATAAAAATGATTGTCAAAGTCTTCTTTTTGAAGAATACAGTGGTACCTTGGTACTCAGCTGCTTTGAAACTCATTTAATTCGGTACTGAATGCATTTTGACATGAAAATTTTGTCCCGGTATTCATTGTTTGTTTGCTATTTAACACACAAGCTAGAACTTGTTGGTGTCAGCTCCCTTGTGACTCACTACATTATTTCTTATGGAAAAAAATGTTTGGTACTCATTGATTTTGGTACTCATTGCATCTCCCAGAACCAATTAACCATGAGTACTTAAGTACCACTGCATTAGAAACTGAATCATTTACTACCAAAGTGAAGTCAACATATGTATGATTCTCCTATTTCCCTTAACCCTTTTTTAACTATCTCGCCTTTATAACATATTGGGATCTAGCATTTCCTCCCATTCCTTCAAAGACAGATCTTCACTTACAGTGTAAGTTGTTTCAGTCTCATGTCCATGCCAGATTGTCCCTAGGCTAACATTAATAAATGCTGTATGGACTGATACTCTTTGGAATCAGCTTAAGCCCATGTCACACCGAACCAACGGATGCAAAGAGGATGTAAAATGGACAAAAAAGCTTGCCATCCATTTGGAAAAATGCTGCTCGATGTTACTAATGCCCTGCCTTCATTAGGCTTCCTCTCTCGTCAGCAATCCGTTTATAGCGACCGTTTTCATCCACCTATCTCAAAAAGTTTTGGGCTGTCCCAAAACTTTTGTTTGCCACGGAAAATGTAACAGTTCGGTCCGTTCTGCATCCGGCTAACGCATCCGCTACGTGCATACCAGTTAACGCCATACATGTTATGGCCATATCCGCTATTATATGGATCATTCCGCTAGCACCGTTCCTCATAGCTCGCACAATTCGCATCCGCCTCTCGGGACACAGGCGATGGCGATAAGCGGAACGGATGCCAGAATCGGATGCAAGAATGGATGCACTACGCATAAACATAAGCGTTTTAATGGAAAAAACGTTCCCGGACAGTAGGGATGCTATCCTCGGATTTTATAAGGATGTCTGCGGAATGCCTAGAGGATCCTAGAGGATGCCTAGAGGATGGCCCTAGAGGATGCAAAGGTGACACCTATACTGCCTATAAAAAGGGGGAGCAAACTTCAGCCTGCATCTCACTTTCCAGACACAGCAGCCCAGCTGTTGCAGACACTCTACACCTCTTCTCTAGACTGTCTTCTATCCACAGCATCCCAGTTCATCGTCCACCGGGGTAAGATGTGCAAGTCCTTTCGGCAGCCACCACATCCTTCCCAAGCTATGAGCGAGATACCATTCTACAGGCCGTCTGTTGAACTCTACTGCAGGAAGAAAAGAGAGGCATCCAAAATAAAGTCCTGGAGTCCAAAGATGGGTTTCGCTCAGACTAGAGCAATGGAATGACCTGTGTACAACAAGCTGATGGGTGGAGCTCATGGAGCGAAGACACTCGGCTACTCATGGCGTTCCTAGAATCTTCATAGAGGATGCTCCAGCCATGTTTGACAAAACTATGTGCACCCGCTGACACCTCAGGTTGGACCAATAGAACAAACACGCTAAACCTTCGGTCCCAGCCTGGAACCTGGGCCTCACAGGTGGCACTCACTCTCGCGCCACTGGCAGCTCAGGGACCACCTACTAGGGCAATACAGTACGGCTGGAGGGTGCCTCCAACACCATCAAGCATTGTGGTCAGAAGAAGGTGGTGCAGGCCATCAATCGAAGAATACAAGGAGGAGCTCCCCAGTACCCCTCCATCTGAAGAAGGATGGAAGAAAGTTGCAGAGCAAGTGGGTATCAGACAGTGAACTTCCTCCACACATCACCCAGCATCCTCCACGTGGACTGGCCATAGATGGCAAGCACGTGGGACTGCAAAGCTCCAGCCAAGTCCGGGTCCACTTATCACAACTACAAGGGCTTTCTTCAGCATCAATCCCTTCGCCATGGTCGATGCCTGACTTACAAGTTCATGTACAACATCATGGCTTCAGGCAAGGCTTCATCTTCAGATGCCTGCAAGTATTACAACGCCAGTTCACCTCAAGGAGGGGCTGGAAGGCAGCTCCATGGTGGGCTTCCCAGATCGCAGACCCACTGCCAACGACACGCAGATGTGCCCTAACTTTTATCGTGGGGGATGACGCCTTCTCCCTCACAACCTACCTCATGAAGCCCTAACACCTCCAAATACCTCACCCGTGAAGAGAGGATCTTCAACTACCAGGCTGTTCAGGGCAAGCACGGTGGTGGAGAACGCCTTTGGGCAATCCCTGGCCAACAGGTTCCAGGTACTTTCCTCACCACATGCAGCATCAATCCAGTGGACTGTGAGGAGCATCGTGGACGCTCTGCTTGCATCGCTGCACAATCTCATGCGGCACACCGCCTACCCAGTCTTGCCAGAAGCAGGCTTGTGGACCATCAACAAGGCAATGGGACAGAGCCTGGGGAATGGAGGCAGGGCAAAAACCTGATACGACACTGAGGATGGCAAGACCCCAACAGAGCCTCACGTGAAGGGAAGAGAGCATAGCCACCTACCTGAAACCTGGTTGCAAACTCCCAGCTGGAGCCAGTGGAGAGTGGCAAGACAGGATGGTAAATGCTTAATGGATGCTTCCTTGCAGCTGTCTCATCACACGGCAGAGATTGGACGCATGTATGTTTGGTTGGCCTAAATGAACAGGGGCGTTTAATAAAGAGTTGTGTTTAATGTTGACATGTGTTGGCAAGATTGCATTCACTATTCGTTATTGATAATAAAGGGCCATAGGTGTGGCACCTGGGACAGGGTGGATCCATACAGTCCCACTATGCTTGCAACTGGAAGGTTTATCTATCCAGTGCTATCCCCTAACCCATCCTGCACCATTCAGCCTATTACCCCATTCCAACAAGGTATCCTAACCCATCCTACAGCTAATCCTTACCCATCACCTACAAGCAAAGCAAAGGCCTTAAACCATTTCCTAAAAGTTTCCACCAAGACTTTATAAAATAAAAAAGAAATGAAACAAGTGTGTGAATCAATAAATAAGACTTATTAACAACTAAAGCTATAAGACAAAAATGAGTCTCTGCACTCCTCTTGGTCGCTCAGCTCTCAAGGGCGTGAAGGGTCCCAGGTGCTGTGGCGGTGGCTTGAGTGCTGGGAGTGCTTGGTTATCAGTCCTGAAAGCAGAAAAGCAGCCAGAAGCGCCAGCCCCCTCCGAGAAGAGTGAGCCGCTGCTGCTAGATAGCCCTCGTAGGAGAACCAGCAGTGAGGAGCCAGGGGGCGGGATGGTAGCCCTGTCCCTCTTGCCAGGGCTGGCAGCAAGATGGGTGAGGCTTTGCGTGTGCTCTGACATGGTTTGTGGGGATTGCTCGGCTGGCAGGAGGCTGGCAGGATACCATGGCTGGCAAGGGTAGGCTGGGCAGCAAAGGCTGGCAGCAAGGCTTGCAGGCAGACATTGCAGGCAGGGCAGGCAAGTGCAGCTAAATCCATCGTCCAGCAGCAGGTCTTTCACTACTGAATGGCTGACCTGCTTCCGAGCTGCTTCTCCATTATAAATCCCGCGGGGCTGACGGCAATGCATCTCCCCACAGCGGCCAATTAACGCCAGGCATCCTATCATGAGCTTCCGCTATGCAAATCCCTCTGCACACATCCTCCATGATTGCATCTACTTAGTGCATTCCGCTCTGCATCCGCTGGGTATCCCGTTCCATGTCACTTGCTGAGCGCCCCCCCAGAAGCCCTCAGATGCCGACTCACCCACTGTCCCATCCGCCTGAGGCTATCCGTTTCCGCATCTGGCTTTGCATCACGCCCTGCGGCCCTCCCAACGCATACCGTGTATATCCGCAATTCCGGTTATGAAAATATTTGCGCCCTTTTGAGAGCGATAACAACAGATGGAACGATTAGCTACTTGTGCGGTAAATGCCGCGGGATGTGTCCCTGAGAGCGGATAACAACAGATGGAACATTTTGCTCGTCCGCTGTGTCCTTTTTGCATCCGTTGGGCAATGTGACATGGTCTTTAGAAAGTCCTCAGTCTCACAGCCACTCTACCTTATTCTTCCATTGGGCAATTGACCTGCTGCTCTACTTTCCTACTTTTCTCTTCCAGGAAAGCAATGGCCTCTCACTGACCTTCCTATGGATGGGCCTTCCTTGGTATATGTATGAGGTATATGTGTTACTGGCAATGACTGAAAAACTGGCATTGTGTAGAATGCCTAGGAAATCTATAGAATATGTAACATTTTTTAAGGCAAAGTATGAAATGTCTGTGTTATTTTGATACATACATTCTCAGGCCATTGGATATAATACCTTTGCATTATGTAGAATGACAAGAACTATTTAGGCTAAGTATGAAAACAGAGTCGTGAAAAAGGTTAGGGTTACCTTAACTCTTTCTTGAAAAGATGGATATGAAAATGAAACAAGAAATGCAAAATAAGACCACCATTGACCCATTTGTTGCAGTAAGGAAAGCTAGAATGGCATTTTAAAGGAAGTATTTTATAGTTTGTTATCACCTTTTGAAATTGCATAGAATGTCTAGGAAATATGTAAAATATAAAGTGTTTCATACTTTGACATCCCATTTTTACCATTCTATAGATTTCCTGGCCATTCTATGATATGCCTAATTTCACACTTTGATTGTAACACATATATACATACAAATCCTAAGAGTTGAAGATAGATAGATAGATAGATAGATAGATAGATAGATAGATAGATAGATAGATGGATGGATGGATGGATGGATGGATGGATGGATGGATGGATAGATAGATAGATAGATAGATAGATAGATAGATAGATAGATAGATAGATAGATAGATAGATAGATAGATAGATAGATAGATAGATAGATAGAATAAAATGGATACACACACAAACTTAGTTTTTTTTAGCAAATCCTAGTTTCTGCCTATTGCTTTCCAATGCCTCTCACAGTTACTAAGAATTCTATATGAGCAAATGACCATAATTCTTTCCTTGTAAACAAAAGGTTGCTCATTCAGAACATATCATTCTTTGGGATTCCTATTTTCCCTGTGTTGTTTAATCCAGTGGAACACCATTTTCAGACATCTCAATCATAACAGTTGTATCTCTAGCTCCTAAACACACCACAAATAAGCAGTGACTCAGTTGAAGGTCATTTCTTCCTCTGTAAAATAGCCAGAGGGCTGATATAGTTAGCCTGCAAGAAATTGAATTGTTACAGATTAGATACAGATAAGAACCTTTAAGGTAATATAATAATTTTTTAAAATTGTATTTTGTCAGTCGAGTAGAGAAATCTAGTAGAGAAACACAACCCTGGGGTGGCTTTGATCGAGGTGGGGGTTGACAAGGGGTACCCTCCAAAAATAGTTATTGGCCCATTCTGGTGGACCAATGTGGATTAGTCCAATGAAAACATGGTGTTCCTGGAAATATCTAGCAACATTCCTCTTCCCTCTTTCCATCCTTCCTGAACATATTCAGTCAAGCCTTTCCTTCTCATTGTTCTGAATCATTTTCTGAATTCATGAAAATGCTGGTCACAAAAAAAAATAAAATTGGAAGTTTCTACTTTAAATCTATATGAACTGATAAAGAGAATGTTTTCTAACATATGTTTGACCAGATAATATACTTTCAGAGATGCTTATATATCTGCCATGTATTTAACAAAGGCAAATCACTACCCTTTCATTATAGAGACACCCTGGAAAAACTGAAAAGGGAAACCAAAGTGTTCTACAGATAGCCCTCAACTTACGACTACAAATGAGCTTAAAATTTTTGTTGCTAAGTGAGACATTTCTTGCATGAATTTTGCCTCACTTTACAAACTTTTTTGCACAGTTGTTCAGTGAACCACTGCAGTTGTTGAATTAGCAATATGATTGTTAAGTGAATCTGGCTTCCCCATTGATTTTGCTTGTCAGAAGATTTCAAAAGGTAATCACATGACCCTGGGACTCTGTAATGATCATAAATATGAGTCACCTGTCTAGCATCTGAATTTTGATCTGATAACCATGGGGCATGCTGCAACCATGTGAAAAATAGTTGTAAGTCACTTTTTTTCCAGTGTCGTTGCAAGGTTCAAACAGTCACTAAATGAACTATTGTAAGTCAAGGACTACCTATATTATATTCTATTTCCAATTATCTATTTAAAAATTACAGCATTATTTTCTAGTGGCCAAGGCCTGTAGCAATCCCTGTGTTTCTCAGAAAATGTAATATTACACTGTTCAGTCTTCTCTCTGACAGAGGGCCATCTTTCCTAACAATCAACTTTGGCATAATTATTCCATTCTCTTGGAAAAAGTTAGCTGTACTGAGATTGGAACTCTTTCTTTTTTTCCTCCCTGGTCTACCACATGCTAATGTTACTCCACACCATCAAAAAAAGAAAAGCACCACTATTTTAGAACTTGGCATGGTGATAGTTGCTACAGTACTTTGAAAGGTTCAGACAGTTATTATGCAAAATTAACTGTTGATAAAATAAAACCCAGCAGCAGCCTCTTGAAACTTTTTGCAGTTCCAGTGCTAGCAAAAAGCTTTCCTCTGACAATTAGTGGGCACATGAAACATTATGTATGGGTTTTATTTCCAAAATTTTTAAGTCCGAGGATGATATATGACTTTGCAAAAATGCATCTTTCAGCAGCTGAAAGAAGCACTTTATTAACCCCATTCTATTTTATTATCAGGTGGGGTTTTTTTTTCCAAAACAATTGTGCCAGAGTAAACTAAGCAACCAAGAGAAAAAGAATCAGGCAAGCCAGGTGTTGGAAAAAAATAGAGATTCCATAATCGCATGGGCAAAATATAGCCATGTCTTTAAAAATAACACTAATATGCACAGATTGCAAACTAGTCATCTTCACATCTTGAAGGCAATTATAACAGTGTTGTGACCAACTTTAATGGAAAATGGTATGCAGAAACATTATCCTTCTACAATAAGTTTTCATTATCACTATTGCATAAGACACTGTTGTTTTTAAATAAGCTTGCAAATGATCTGCTTGTGGAACATGCTTTATCCATTTGCAGAATTGATTGTGTTGCAGGTCAAGTTTTTCCTTCTCTGAATATTGGTGACCCACTTACAATTCATTGCAAGTCTTCTGAGATGTTTTCCAAAATGGCAATTTTTATCCAGTTAATAGCAGGATGAGTGGTTCTTCCTTTTGCCTTATAACCTGGGAAGCTACACAGTCTATACAAACTGTATATCTCTATCTCTGTTATCTCTCTCCATCTTTATCTGTCTGACTATCTATTTTCTATGTCTATCTATCTATCTATCTATCTATCTATCTATCTATCTATCTATCTATCTATCTATCTATCTATCTATCTATCTACCTACCTACCTACCTACCTACCTACTACCATCAGCCAATGGAGATGGATGAGAAATGTGTTAGTTTCAAATTATTTCCAGACCATCTCCCTACTCCCAGACCCCCCAAAAATTCATAACACATTCCAGTCAACTGTTACTCATCTTTCAGATATTTTCCTCTAGATTATTTTTATGGTAAGATTCATAGTGCTACACATGGATCCCAGTCAAAAGAATGCCATTGCAATACTTACAGTATTTAGACAGGCATTATTTTTATGTTATGTTTTTTAATTCCATAGTTATGTTTTTGTTTCTTAGTGATCAAAGACTAAAATAAAGATAGTGCACTATAGTATTGTATACAGTCATGTCATCGTGCATGCTCTTATTTGGTAGGTAGATCCTATTGGCTTAACAGATCAGAAGATGGGATGATTTCTACTTAATTTATCATGCTGCTTTTGCTAAGGAGACTGCCTGGATGGCAGATGTGTAGATTTTTGCAAAGGCCATGAGCAATGAGTGACAGATGAAAGGCCATGCTTTTTTAGGAACGGTGGAAGCTGCCAGATCCTGAGTCAAACCATTGTTAATCTATCTCAGTATCACCACCAGTGACAAATAACAGCTCACCAGAATTTCAAGCAAGAGGTTTTCCAGCCCTACTTGAAAAACCAGGAATTCAGCTAGGGATTTTCTTGAGTGAGAAGCATGTGCCCTTGCTTCTCCTGTCCAATAGCATAGTTCCCAAGTAACATTTGAAAAAAAAATTGCACATGTGGAAGAAAGATGGAAAAGATTTCCCTTCCAAGAATCTGAAGAGCTGCTGGATAAAAAAAACTTCCATAAATTTTAGATAACAATCCACTGGGAACTTTAAATGCCCCTGCTTTGAAGGCTGATGTTTTCTTTCTATTCCATGTAACTATTCCTACTGTACACTAGCAGAATAGTTGTTAAGCAATATATATCAGCATCAAGTTACTACATAATGCTTTTGTTTGTGTTTATATATCTCATTTAAAAGAAGGCCGTCTTAGGCATTGAAATTAATAAATAACATGTTTAAAAAGAAAAAGAACAACAATAGTACAGGAATACAATGCCTTCATGTTTCCATGTTTCCATAAACTTTTGGTGTGTATCTATGGGATTTGTGTATTTAATTATAGTAGAGTGTTTCTCAATGTGTAGAAAGTAAAGGTGACCTTGATGGAGATATACCTCTCCATCATTTTTACCTAAGCAAAAGGGACAGAAATTCTTTTTTTAAGTCCAGAATGGTGAGACAATATTCAGAAATGGCTCAGGCAGATGCCTCCCTGAAGTATAAGGAGGGGGAGGAGGAAATATAGTACAATCAGACATGCAAAATGAACTTACCCTGCTCCAGGTTTTGGTTGCTCTTTTTATTGAGAAACTTTCTCTTATTTTAGAGTTATACATATCTGTGTCTCCAAACTGCTGCTATTAGATCTCATTATTCCTAATCTTGTAATACTGAAATGTCTGTTGGGTTTCTCTCTTCCATCTGCAGGGTTTTTTGTTTTAAAGTTATATAATTAAGAAGATATTTTTACTTGCCTAAATATTGCTTTTGGGATTGGTGTAGCAGTACAGGGAGGGGATAATAGAATAGAAAACAAAGAATTGAAGAAGATCACAACATTCTAGAAATATCAAGATCTCAAGAAAGCTCAAGATCTAGAAATCAGTATTGAAAGATTGTAGTATAAATTGACTCTGATAGTCCCAGCGGTTATTGGCACACTGGGTACCAGGTAAAAAAACATTGGATGTCATTTAGAAAATCTACACATTATGTAATATTTACATCTGTCAGTTACATAAGACTGCACATATACAATGTCGATACATTACAATATCTTAGATTCTTAGGAAGAACTCAATGTCTATGAAGGCCAGCACCAGCTAAAGAAGCAGCAACCGTGATTTCACATTGTTGTGTATATAAGCAATAATAATGGACAAAAATGCCAAACTCAGTCTAAATGTCTGGCTGACTGTGCAACCAATAATAGTGATATCTTATAATTAGAATAAGACATAACTACAGTGCAAATATATCTGATAGAAAACTACCACAGTTTTTTGCTGCCCAGTTAGCAGCAGATGGTACATATGGTGGGACAAAATTTAGCAACTCTGCGGGTGAGATCAAGAGACCAATCAGCTAATAGATAATATAGATAGGAACCAGGCTCCCTGACTAGAATTATCTGAAGAAAAGGATGACTCAGCAAAGCCCTCCAAACCCTATAAAAAGGAACATTGTATGACTCTGAATTTCCAGAATGCCAGCCATGAAGGCACTGCAGAACAGGTAGGATGTGAAAATCTGCCAAATAGCATAAAGGAGGGTAGAATATCAAAGCCTGCCAAATGTTCTAAATATCCTGCTTTCCCTTCAGATCATATGCAACTTTCTTCATTCAGAGAAAAATCACAGTAAAAATTAAGGAAGATAAAAGCAGACATAATATCAGTAGCACATATAAAGATTATTTTAATATCAGTTCAGCTAATCCCACATGTTTTCTGGCTTTAGTTTAGGCTATTAGCTAGACCCTGGTTAATCTTAAAAAGCTAAGCTGAGTCATTGTAGGAGAAGAGCAGGCAGAGTTTGGGGGTGGGGAGGCAGGGTTAAATGTGACATCAGCTTAGAGTGCTTATATTGCCACAAATGGTCCAGGTCCAACCCTTCTTGAATCCTGTTGACCTATATCTTGTGCCAATTTAGTGCTGAACTGTAGTTGACTAGATTTGTGCGCATAGCCTTAAATAAATCTTCGGTGTTGTAAATTAATGTATGATCCTGATCCTTTGCACCTGACAGTTAGATTTTGTTAATATTTAGTGGCAGGCCACAGAACAGTAGGCTGGTTGGAAGGTCAAAAACTATCTGGAAAGAAAGCAGGAGCAAATCACTTCCAAGAACATCCATATCATGTTCTTGCCAAGAACATGATATGGATATGTTTGAAGGCATCAAAAGTCAAACTTCCCTTGATGTATACAGGAAGAGAAATCATAGTCTATTCCAATTTAGTTGTTAACATTTTTGTTTATAAAACTGGCCTGTTTTCTAAAGATGGGAGCAATTTATCACATACTAGACTAAATAATGTTTTTATGGCATGCTAACATTTTCAACCATTTTATGAGCTCCTTTTACCTTCTCAAAGGTTTTGAATTTAGTCTCATTGGCTATAACTCATCAACAATGAGTCAATGACTCACTGACCTTTTTTCTAGGGTACAATTGCAGATATTGCCATGGAAGTGAGGTTAGCATTGAAGTGGCATGGATGCTGCCTCTGTATTAACACAGATCAAGTAATTGCTAAATGGTGCAGCTGTTGGTTTAGTGCATGCTATGCTTCCATGCTATGCAAGCAGCTGATTCTTATAACTCCCAGCACCAATTCATTCAGTATGTTTCAGCAAGAACAACAACACAGAGAAATTGGAGAGACCTTTTATTGTATGGTTTCATTGTCTGTTGCAGGGAGGCAAAGCTATCTCTATCTTTCTATCTGTCCTGTACAATCACACAACTCTCAGCAGCCTACCTAGAATATAAAAAGTTATCCATAGCAATGATTAAATAACCAACCAAGAAATAATAAGAAAAATAAGGATCAAAAATGAAAATAAGGTAGAGGGAGGAAAAGATGCTATCACACATAAGCTTAAAAAAATCCTGTCCAAAATAGCATGGTCTTCAGTTGAGGAGGTTTTTCTGGACAATAATTTAGAAGGATCAAAGGCATGGTTCTGTTGAGAAATGAACAGATCTATAATACCAGACTCTTGTTATAATAGCACTAGTTGGTAACCAGGCTGAAATGCTATCTACAGATAGCCCTTGCTTTACAACCACAATGGAGCCCAAAATTTCCAATTGTTAAGTGAATTTTATCACATTTTACAACCTTTCTTGCCACAGTTGTTAAGTGGAACACTGAAATGGTTAAATTAGTAATACGCTTGTTAATGAATCTAGTTCCCCCATTGAGTCTGCTTGTTAGAAGGTCACAAAAGGTGACCATATGACCCTGGGACATTGTAATTGCCATAAATAAGAGCATGTTGCCAAACATCCAAATTTTAATCATGTGACCACAGGGACTCTGCAACGAATGTAAGGATGAAAAATGACCATAAGCCAGCGCCATTGTAGATTCATTGTGACATTTTTCAATACTATTGTAAGTTCAAGTCAGTGGTGGATTAAGGCTAAACATTGACAAACCTTGGCACCCCCCCTCCTTTGTACATATTGTACAAACGAAGCCATATTCTCAACTTTGTGTTGCCCCCTTTGGGCCTGGCTGGTGCCCTAAGCACATGCTTAGTCTGGTAAATGGTTAATACACCACTGCTTCAAGTGGTCACTAAATGAAAAGTTATAAGTCGAGGACTACCTGTATTATCTTTGTATAAATCTGGAGTACTAGGGAAGTGCCAGATGACTGAAGGACAACAGATGTCCTCCACTGTTAAGAAGAGGAAAACACATGAAGCTAGGGAACTATAGATCAGTCAGACACTGATATGTCTGAGCAAAATATAAAGAGATTGATCAATGAGCTTTTTGCAATATATCTTCTAATTTCCACAGCTCTGCATGTTTTACCAATACCAACTCTTTCCAGACTAATTTATTTTATTTTTGACTGGGTAATTTTTAATACATTATGAGAATGCTGAGATCACAATATATCCTGATTCCAGCAAGCATCTGACATAGTACCACCAACATTCAGATTAGCAAGCTGATTAATTGGAGCTTGATGGCATGAGAATTAAATTAAAACCATGCTCATTATTTGTTTCTTATCAAATTGGAGTGAGATCTCAGGATGGGGGCCGAACAATTTGGTCCTGGGCCCTCTAAGGCTTAATGACCTGGATGAAGAGATGGAGGGAATGCTTATCCGATTTAGTGCCCAAAACTCAGGAGGGATAGCTAACACCAACATAAAATTCAAAATTACTTTGATGGATTAATGAAATGGGCTAAAAGTACCAGTATGAAGTTCAACAGAGAGAAATGTAACATTCTTTATTTGGAAAACAAAATTAAAATGTCTTGCTAGAGAATGGGAAAGATATGGCCTGATATTTAGATCTTAGAATAGAAGCAAGTGACGACATATTATGCCATTTCAAGCTGCTTCAACAGAAGCAGATTGTTCAAATTCAGAGAGACAATTTTGATCCAGTGGTTAAGACATCAGGCTAGAAAGTGGGAGAGTGTGAGTTCAAGTCCTTCTTTAGGCATGAAAGCCAGCCGGCTGACTTTGGGCCAGGTACTCTCTCTTGATCCAACTCACCTCTGAGGGTTGTTGCTGTTGTGGAAAAGTAGGAGGAGAAAGGACTATTAGATATATTCACTGCCTTGAGTTGTTATAAAAATAATAATGGCAGGATGCAAATCAATCAATCAATCATAAGACGTAATCCTTCAACTATATTCCAAAATGATCAGATAACTCCTTCCATTCTGTATCAAGTTCTGGGCACCACAATTTCATTTTCAGGAGGAATATGCTTAACAAAAAGCTCCTCCTCCTCGGGAAAAAATTGGGGAGGACCAAGCAGGAACGGAGAGAGTCAAATACTTTTCAGTGCAAATGAATTTATGCCAGATAGTTCAAGGGGTATTGAGCCATGGCAGTGCAATGTTTAGGGTGCAGTATTTCAGGGCTACTTCCGACTGTCAGCTGCCTGCAATTTGGCAGTTCAAATCTCACCAAGCTCAAGGTTGACTCAGCCTTTCATCGTTCCGAGGTTGGTAAAATGAGAATCCAGATTGTTGGGGGCAATAGGCTGACTCTGTAAACTATTTAGAGAGGGCTGTAAAGTACTGTGAAGTGGTATATAAGTATATAAGTCTAAATGCTATTGCTGTTGGTAAGCTGGATCAAGGAGGGCTGGAGGGACAGAAAGGGAGAGAGGGCAGGAGAAGGTTCCCCTCACCTCCAGTATTCTCCCATAGTGCATTGTCCTGGAGGGAATTGCTTGTGGTGAGTTGTTTTGCAGCAAGCCAGCCAAGAGGGAGGAAGGAAGGAAAGAAAGAAAGAAAGAAAGAAAGAAAGAAAGAAAGAAAGAAAGAAAGAAAGAAAGAAAGAAAGAGGAAGGAAGGAAGGAAGGAAGGAAGGAAGGAAGGAAGGAAGGAAGGAAGGAAGGAATATATGGAAAGGAACAGCTTTCTTTCCAAAATAAACTGAAAAAGTGAGATGAGAAAGAATGTACCTATGATGTATTTCAAACTATAATACAGGTGTCACATCATCCTTGTCTTATCTACACTAATGAAGAGGACCTAGTCACATTTGCTTGAAGATTTATAGAATTTTGCCTCCAGTTGGAGAGCTATTATTTCCCATGAAGTCTTACAAGGTGGAAGAAGATTCTTTTCTCTTTGCTCCTACACAATATGATGATAAAGAAATCCCTAAGCCCACCATTCAGTGATATTCAGAAGGCCATGAAAAGAAGCTCCAATCCAGAATTCCAATAATATGCTTCCAATTAGTTTATGTTGTGCACATACCACAGTGTAATTTAGCAAAATGTTTTGTTTCTTCCATTGACTTTGTTGTAATCCTACTCAGACTTAGGGAATCACAAAAGCCTTTCATTTGGGTGGTGCATATTAATGGAAAATTTGAGACCATGGAAACATTTATTCTCCATCCTGTATGTCAATGATATTTACCATTTGCCAATTCACTGACATTTTCAACAATTACTGTACACGCCAATAAATACCAAACAACACAAGTTGCATACTGAAGAACAGATTAGAAGAGTAGGGTAGAAGAGATTTTCCATGTGAACCAGAGCTCTTACCTTCAGATCAAATGGCTTCTAAGCAGCAATTCTGGAGAGCTCAGAGATGTGAAGTCTGGTAGATGACCTGTACAAAGATGTGCTTTGCATCAAAACAACCTAAAAACTATTCCTAACAAGCGAGGCTGGAAGGATTACATGTTTTCTTTCTGTTTCTGCTGATCACACACTCAGAGCTGCTATGAGGCATGAAGGGGGATATTTAAAAAATGCTCTACTACAAGCACCCCATTCAATCCCATCCATATCTGTCACTGGTGTTAGAGACATATTTTTTTAGCTGATTGCCTTACTAACTAGATCAAACAGGAAATAAGCTAATTCTTAATCATACAATTACCTTAACAGAATCTTAAAAATCTGAAAGTACAGTTCTCTCACTACCTCCACTACAGCCTGAAAAGCCAGGAGGGTCCTTCACAGACTCTTTCTCTGTCCATTATGCAGTTGAGCACTCTGCTCTCTTTTGTCTGACCATTCCCTGAGCGGCCTCTCTTTGCTCTGTCTCTCAAGTTTTTTCCCACATATTGTTACAGTTATTTTCCAACTTCTGGTGGATATACTTTGGATGAACAAAAAGAATTCAACTTCAAAAGTAATCAGTTCAGTTTGTTTGTTTTTAAATAACTCCCATATTGTGCTTACAGTCCTTATTCAAACACTTCAGCATGCTGGCTTGGATTACAGACAGGCTATTTGGGTGATGAAAAGCAAATTAAGCTACAGCCCTGTCTAAATTTAAAATAAAGAGTGAAGGGACATGTGGTGACTAATGTAGCTTGCTCAACTCCAGAGGCCAGTTATTTGGATATGTTATATATTGATATTTGCTTTCCCATAAGAACTGACTGTCAGAATTCTATTTACATCTCTTAGAAATGCTGATGCATTCAGATTTTGGTTGCCTATTAAAGCCCATGTCACACTGCACCAACGGATGGAAAGAGGATGTAAAACGGAGAGAAACTCTTGCCATCCGTTGGTAAACACGATGCTTCTGTTCTGTACTCACTGCCTCCATTTTTCATACTCTCTATCCATCTAGCATCCGTCGACTGAGTTTCCATCCGTTCAAAAAGTTTTGAGTTGCTCAAAACTTTTTGAGCAGAAAATGTATCAAACGCATCCGTTCTGCATCTGCAACGCATACGGGGAACATCCGTTCTACATCCGTTGTCATCCGTTATGCATCCACTATATTCACTAGGCTTCTGCTGCGCATCTGTGCAAGTTGCATCCACTCCAGCGGAAAACGGACACAGGGAGGAAACGAAACAGACACGGAACGGACACGCAGCGTTAGTAGCACAGACGGAGAAAGGATGAAAGCGGATGCAGCTCACATACAAAGCATTAGCTAAAACGGAAAAAACGTTTGCAGAGGGGACGTATCTCGGATATTTAGGATGTATGCAGGATGCCTAAAGGATGCAAAAGGACACCGAGTGAAAAAATGATATTTCCTATAAAAAGGGGAGGAACTCACCTGGATCTCATTTTTCAGTCCAGCAGCCCTGCTGTGCAGACTCTTCAGCCTTCATCTCTCTTGCTCTTCCACAGCATCCAGTCATCTCCACCATGGATCGTAACACACTCTTTTGGTAGCACCATCGTTCTGCAACAGTGCGAAGCCATCTACAGGCTCTTTCACCTGTTCTACGCGAAGAAAAGGAGGCGGCCAAAAAGTGTCTGGGTCCAAAGATGATCGGGAGAAGAGCAGAGTACGGACTGTCTACAAAGCTGATGGTGGAGCTGAGGAACAAAGGACCCTCGTGCATTCCAGAACGTTCATAGAGGATGCCGCCAGCCATGTTTGATGAACTTGTGGAGCTGCTGAGACCCAGGTTGACAAGGCAAACACCAAACTTCCTGCCCAGCCTGGACCCTGGGCTCAAGGTGGCACTGACTCTGTGCCACCTGGCCTCAGGGACCACCTACAGGAGCATGCAGTACGCCTGGAGGGTGTCACATAACACCATCAGCATTGTGTCAGAGAAGTGGTGCAGGCCATCATCGAAGAATACCCGGAGGAGCTCCTCCAGTGCCCCTCCACTGAAGAAGGCTGGAAGAAAGTTGCAGAGCAGTGGTATCAGAAGTGGAACTTCCCCCACACCGTTGGAGCCATAGATGGCAAACACGTGGCCTGCCAAAGCTCAGCCAACTCAGGGTCCAGTTATTTCAACTACAAGGACTTCTTCAGCATCATCCTCTTTCACCATGGTCGATGCTGACTCACAGGTCTCATGTACAATCGATGCTTCAGGCAATGGGTCAGCTTCAGATGCCCAGATATACAACGCCAGTGACATCAAGGAGGGCTCACCCGTGAAGAGAGGATCTTCAACTCAGGCTGTCCAGGGGCAAGGCGGGGGTGGAGAACGCCTTTGGCATCCTGGCCAACAGATTCCAGGTACTTCTTCAACACCATGCAGCATCGCCCAGAGACCGTGAGGGGATCGTGGAAGCTTGCTGCATCCTGCACAATCCATGCGCACCCGCTACCCAGTGTTTGCAGACGCTCGTGGACCAACAACAAGCAATGGGGACATGGAGCCTGGGGAATGGAGAAAGGCGCGAAACCTTGATGACACTCTGGATTGTGCAAGCCCCAACAGAGCCTCACGTGAAGGGAAGAAGCAGCGCAACCTCCTGAGACACTGGTGTGCAACTCCCCAGCTGGAGCAGTGGGAGTGGCAAGACAGGATGATAGATGATTAATGGATTGCTTCCTTCAGCCTGTCTCATCACACTGATTGAGATTGGGCACTGTATGTTGGGGGCTCAATGAACAGGGCATTTAATAAAGAGTTGTGTTTATGTTCAAATGTTTGGATTAATACTTACATTGTTATTGATAATGAAGGGCCAAAGGTGTGGCCCTGGGTGGGTGGACCATACAGGCCCACTATGCTGCACGTGAGGTTTTATCTATCCCACAGCTATTACCCATCCCAAAGAGATGATCCCATTCTGACTATCTTAAACCCATCCCAAATGACCATCCCAATCCCACTGGCGATCTTGACCCATCCCAAAGATATCCCCTACCCATCCCACAGCTATTACCCATCCCAAGAGGGTATCCCTGCCCATCCCACTGCTATCTTAACCCATCCCACAAGTCATGCAAGGCTTAAACCATTTCTAAAAGTTTCCACCAAGACTTTATTTCACAAAAATAAATGAAGCACAGTGTGTGAAAGCAAAGATAATCTTTATTAATGACAAGCTGTAAAAGAAAAATGACCCACGTCAAGTGTCCAAAGCAAAAATAGTCAACAGGTGCCACCCAGTCTCTGGCACTCTTCTCAGTCACTCTGAGGCGTGCCATAGTCTCAGGGGTGAAGGGTCCAGTGTTGTGGAGTGGCTGGTGGCTAGAGTGCTGGTCTGAGACACCATTGGTGCTGCCTGGCCGAAGGAGAGAAACAGGGGACAGTGTGTGGAGGAAGCTCTCAGACAGCTGGCTCAGTCCATGATGTTGAGAGCCCCTTCCTCCATGACATGGGGTGTCAGCCTCAAAACCGATGACAGATGTTCTGAGGCCAGGCTTGTCTGTGGGGTGGAGGAAGGAGCAGTGGTAGTGGGGATGTCTGGTCTGCAGGTGGCGAGGTGAGGGTGTCCGGTAGCATCTTGGGTGAGAGGTGGCATCTGTGGCGTGGCTGGCATTAGTGGGTGGTGGGGCATCAGTGGGTGGGGAATTTGGTGGCATCAGTGGCCCACGCCCGGTGGCATCCGGATACTGTGTCTCTGGAGCTGGGAAGTGCTGCCGTGCTGCCTGGACGTTCCTTAGCCGTAAGCCTTGGTAGGCTGTGGAAAGCCTTGGAAAGCAATGACATCACCTGGGGTGGAGGAGCAGGCCTGGACTGGGTGGTGACAGCCGGTGTGAAGAAGATCGGTGATCCTGTCCTCACCACCTGATACTGTGTTTACAACATGTTGCATGAGGTCTTGGTGACATAGGTGAGGAAGGCTTGCCAGTTGGATGGGACGTCGAGATCTACGCTGCTCCAGATGGTGTCCCTTATATCAGCAGGACAGTGTGCTCTGCCCCTCCGCGTCTGGCCTCTACCTTTCGGTGGGTGGAACTGGGGGTGGATGCAGGTTGGGCTGTGGTGCGAAGTGCCCTCTCCTTGCTCCCACTGCATCAGGGGGTCCTCCACGCCATCCACCATGGGATACAGCCGTTGGGGGGTCTCCATCGTGGCACGCTCCACAGATACCTGCTGGACACAGGAGCTGACTCTTTGGCAGAAGGACTGGCTTCAGCAGTGCTGGAGAAGAGGTTGTGAGAGGGTGCTCCTCATGCAGATCTCACCCTGGCTGCACTTGGCCATCACGTAGGTCTCTTCTGTTCCGTCAGCTTGACCACGGCCTGGCCAGATTTTCTTGAGGTGCAGCTTCCCGTACCAGGTGTGCATGCTGATTTCACCAGCTGCAGGTGCAACCTCGAAGGTGTTTAGCCCAGGTCTCTCTGCCCTTCTCTCTCCAAGCAGCCGCTTCTCCTATGGTTGATGATGTCTCTGCATGTCTTTACCAAAGATATTCATTCTCCCTCAGCCACTGCCATCCTCTCCTCATGCGTTCCTCTCTGATGTGTGATTATGTGCCCCCTTCCCGTTCAAGGATCTCTGCCTCTTCCTCCCTTTGGCATGGCCATATGGCCCTCATCAGAGGGGCTTTGAGATGTGTAGGGGCTGCTCCTCCACACTACCACCAGCAGCAGCAGCAGCAACAACAACAGTAGCAGCAAAAGCAGGACCAGCAGGATCAGCAACAGCAGCAGCAGCACCAGCAGCAGCACCAGCAGCACCAGCAGGACCAGGAGCAGCGCCAGCAGAGTAAGCACCAGCAGAAGCACCAGCACCAGGAGCAGCATCAGCAGAGTAAGCACCAGCAGAAGCACCAGCACCAGGAGCAGTGCCAGCAGAGTAAGCACCAGCAGAAGCACCACCACCAGAAGCAGCATCAGCAGAGTAAGCATCAGCAGAAGCACCACCACCAGAAGCAGCATCAACAGAAGCACCACCACCTGAAGCAGTGCCAGCAGAAGCTCCAGCACCAGAAGAGTGAGCCCAAGCAGCAGAAGCCCCCAGCAGAAAGCAGAGTCAGGGCCAGGGGGTGGGATGGTGCCCTTTCCCTCTTGCAGGCTGGCAGCAGATGCTGAGGCTTTCTCTTCTTTCCCCATTGGTTGTTGGGTTGTTGGCTTGTTGGCTGGCTGGAGAGCTGTGTGGAAGCAGGTCTTTCCTCAGAATGTGAGCCTTGCTTGGGGAGCTGCTTCCTTTTATATCCGCGGGCTGATGCAGTGGCATCCTTCCCCGCAATGCGATGATGAATGCTGTGCTATCCGCTAGGCTTCCACTGGGGGTCTTGTTCTCCTTTTGGCCTTCCATTCTGCATCCGCTTCATCCGCTAGGCATCCGCTCTGCATCCGCTCTTTCCGCTGCGCGTCCGCTTCGCTGTGCTCCCCTGGAAGCCCCACGGATGTCCCATCCGCTCCCATCCACTTCCATCCTGGCTACGTCCTCCCCCCATCCGTTCCTTTCCGTTGTTGTCCGGTCTGGTTTTGCAAATTTGGGGCACTTTTGAGAGCAGATAACAACGGATGGAACATTTTCTCATCCGCTGTGTCCTGTTTACAAACGTTTTGCATCCGTTGGCCAATGTGACAGGTCCTTAACAAAGATCTAAGTCAAGGAACCACGTTCAGTATCAAAGCTGTTGCCTTTGTAGGTATTTGTGGGTATGTGTAGTTTATACTGCTTTGAGCATTTTTTTCCTTTTTTGAGGGCCAAATGGAATAAAAATGTCTTAAATACAGTAAAGCTGCAATGTTAACCCCTATGACAGTCTAGAAAATTGTTTTGTTGGTGCCTCTTCTGAAAGAAAATATAAGATTGTCTTTTCTTGGCTACAACCCTATACAGGTACAGGGGGAAATAAGTAACACTTAGGCCAGGAGGAATCATGTATGTGTATAAGACTACATTTAAAATATCTGATTTGCTGAAATAAGATCACTATGAAATCAATTAGTACAGTTAATGTAGAGTTGACTGTGAACTTCAGGAGGCAGATTGTCCTTCAGTTTCAACTTTCTGACTATGACATTTTGGCTCTTAGAAGCATATGGAAGATCGGCATGGGTTCTAATGGAATAAAATGTCATTAAGGCCAGGATTTAGTTAAACATTCATCTTTCCTCTTTGCCTATCCCATTATTTAGCCCTGCAACACAACATAAATATACAATGATTGAAAAGGGGCACAAGAAGAGGCAAGGCTCATTTCTTCCTTAAATGCATCTCTATAACAAAACATGTCTATGTAACTAGTTAAAAAAGATTGAAGAAGCTAGAAGACTGTGGCTGTTGCCTAAAAAAAAAAATGTTTGATTACTCTACCCCGCATTGTTTCTGAAGATATTTCTCTATAAGCATTTATCTTTTGAGTGGGATGGGTGAATGAATGGATGTGATTCCCAACCATCATAACAATGAATATCCTGAATTTCTTTTGGTCTCTTGATTCTCTTTGTATCAATTACCTTACTTGACATGTATATTTACAATATATATGTGTATTCAGAATACTGTTATTTATGTATATTGATTAAAATTTGCCATGCATCTTAATTTGTCTTGTTTCCTTTTCTTCACCCTCTCTACAATAACCCACTACAAACACAGTGTTTCTTTTTTAATTTACAAATAAAAACAACAACAGGAATGCCATAGTAGAGTAGTTTACCAGTTTAATTCTGGTAAAATATTTTGTATTGAGTCAAACTTCTTGCATTATGATCAGAATCAAGGCACCCATATTTTTTACATATTTTCTAGTTCCAGTCCAGTCATATATATGAAAGGCACAAATCTTATTGGCAAAATAAACCAATCCAAAGCAGGATTTATTTCAGGTGGCATGGTAATGGGTAAACAGTGAGCTAGCTTCTTAGGTGGCATAGATCAGCACCGTTTATCCATTAAAGTCAACAGAACTGTATCAGAGGAGAAGTTAGCTTAATATCCCTTTAATTAGTTAAGAAATCAAGAGATGCAACAACGTGCCTTAGTGCTGAGTCAATAGTGAAGAACCTTCTTTCCATGTGCATTAGTTTTGCAACCATGGCAACTATCTATATATGAAAAGAGGAAACTCTTAAAATAGCCCTGTGCTCCAAGTTGGAAGGAGCTTCAAGTGAACATGTGCGGTCATATGAGAAGGAAAACATTACATTAAGTGAAAGTTGGTTGCTCCTTCTGACAGGGAATCCCACAATAGCATTGTCAAAGAAATTAAACAACGGACAGTGAAATGAAAGCAGATACTCCTTTACAAATTACTTTTCAATTTTTAAAGCAAGTGAATGATTATTCTGCACTTTGGGATAATACCTTCCATGTCTATGAACTAATCTCAGTTTACATTTATTTTGAGGATTAAAAGGGTCATAACATTATTTCTGCTTCCTGTACTGGATGTCAGCCTTGAAGCCATTTTGGGAGCATCTTCAGGGCTGCCACAGCAAGGCTGGTTGGAGCTGTCAGAATGTGAGGGAGAAAATAGAGATAGCTGGGATGTGTAGCCAAAACAACATTCTTTCCTGTGCAAGCCAAGGACGTTCTACCAGGTATTGGAGAGGCATGGACCAAAGCCAGCCAGGATGGTGGCTGTGACCTTGTTGGACCATGTGACTTGGAGAAAAGAACTTTGAGGTCTTGATTTGGGTGGGGAAAACCTTGGGTCCTTCAGATGTGCCAATATGATATACCTAATAAATCTATGCTTTGAGGAATAAGCCTGCCTTGGAGTTTTGATTCCATTGGGCATGTTTGCTGGAACCCTGACACTGGCCCTATCATTCATTGGGATGTCATTCATTGGTGGCCCACAGGCCAGAGGCATATGCAAGCCATGCCCACCATGGCTCCACAAAGGCAAAAAACATCGCAATATGTTGTGATACGTTACGTGATACGATCAAGGCCTTACCCATCTAGAAGTACAAGAATATGTAATATTAGGTTGTGAAATGATTTTTATGAAAATAAAATTGCATTAAAATATCACTTAATATTTGTGTTTCACTGTGTGAGAAATATTATAAACTTGTTTGGACTCACTATGTAAAACTGACATGTTTCAAATTAAACTCTGAAAAATATTCTGTGGAGGCATGTTTCAGTTTTACTTCCATCCTAATTAATCTACCCATTAAAGTCATGCTCAAATGTTAATTGATGAAGGCACAAAGAGGTTGCAAGATCTTGCAGAACTAATTCTGATCTCTTCATGAAGTTTCATATGAGGTCAAAGTGTCTAAGCTGATTCCACTTTTGGACTGATTGAAAACCAACACATTAAACTTTTTATCATCATCAAATGAAGAACAGAGGGAGCACAGCTGGCCTGCATGTCTTCAACAGCATCTTCATCTCTTTTTAAATTAATGTCAGGACTACTGTGAGAATGACAGAAGGAAGGCAAGAGTATATCAGAACGTTTGAACAATCATTTTTAGTTTCCACTGACAGATTGACAAATTATATAACCCCTTGGATCAGGAACAAATTTTGTTTCCTGTAAGGATCAGCAAGTTTTTGCAATGAAGTGTAGATGTGGCTATAGCTTTTTCCCCACTTTTATCCTTCAGCAACTAAACTATTTGTTTTGAACTTGAAAATTACCCCTAATCACAAGATCTAGCAGGCCCTGTTGGACAGCTTCTGTGAATTTCCTACAGCCAATTTTGTTGAATGATTCCGAGTTCTATTTTTGTAGGAGAAATAAAAGGGAAAAAAGTCTTTACATTTTTTCTCCACATGAGGCATAATTTTAAGAAAAACTGAAACTGTGAAATATGGAGTTTATTAGCCAAACATTTTTTTTTTAAATACAGGAAGAAATATATGTCAAATAATTAAACCACTAAGGGTATCAAGCTTGATTTCATTGAGGGCTGTGTTTGACCTTGAGGAGCCAGGGTGTCAGCGTTCCAAGTAACAAATTCCAACACAACAAACTCCAAGACAAGCATTTTCTCAAAGTCACATTTTTATTACAGTTATCATATTGGCACATCTGGGAAAACCTGAATCTAAAAGTTCCAGGTTTTCCCTTCGTAAATGAAAATCAAAAACCAGTCTTTTTTGTCCTTTTCTATATTTCTTTTACTTTTAAATTTTCTTGCACTTTTAGCTTTCTGATCTACTTCTTTTTCTTCCTTTGTATCAATTTTTTATTTTCCTTTTTAAAAACATTCATAAAAATCTAGTACCATTCCCAAAGTGCAACCTTTGGGCTACCATATAAGCATTGCAAAAATCTGGAAAACAATTAGCTGGTGTAATGATATGTGGGAATAGTCTTGAGAGATAGGAAGAAGACCTGAAGCTTAGACAAGATGTGGTAAACAAAATTTGAGTCTAAAGGAGAAGGGGATGGTAGAAATCCTCCCGAGGAGAGTAAAAGTGAAGGACAGGAGAGGTATTTTTGATTTGCAGTATTCTGTTAATGTAACCTTACAATAAAGATAGTTACGCTGTGCTTCTTATCTGGACTACTCCACAAGGCTGACATCTGGCGTCTCTATCCCCCTGCCAGCATTTATTGGTCATCTGCATTTCTGCAGACAGTTAAGGTGGTTTGATGTAACTTTCAGTTCCTATGATACTGTGCCAGGTAAGCACAAAACATATTAAATTCAAAACAAGTGCATGCACAGAATGGTCAGCCTCGTATGAAACACAAAATAGTGCAAAGTTCATTTTATTAACACCTGGTAAATTAAGTATGGTTTGAAATAGGAAAGTTTCCAAATGGGAAAAGTCAGAAGTCACACAGATAATTAAACTATAATTGATTGGCATGGTTGGCAGAAAGACACTGCCTATTATCTGAATGAGAATGGAAAGATTGGATTGCTCACATTGGTGATGAAGGGAAAACACCAGCCTCCTTGTAAATAAGCCACAACACCTGATTGTGCTACCAAAAGGGCAAGTATGTGAGTTGGAGGGAGATAATAGTCACCAGAACACCACCACAACAACCAGAAGCCTGCAGAGAAAGTGCTGGAAATTCTCTTATCAAGGCCTGTAAAAACAGATTCTTCCACCTGTTTATGCTGCCTGGTTGGAACCTTTGTGAGGCACTAAACTGAGCTAGTTACTCTTTTGCAGTTTCTTATGAGATGAAATGAAGGGACCAGAATCTACACAAGTGAGGAATTATCAATTTGCCTGATGCTTCTTTGTTGAGACTGGATTGCCCATTGAGTCTGTTGGTACAAAGGAAGATAACCCACCTCCAACTAATGCTACTGGTCCCATTTTTCTCTCTTGCTTGGAATATTTTATGTTTGAGGGTTGGGATTGGTTTTTTTTTTTTTTTTTNNTTTTTTTTTTTTTTTTTGTATGCTTGGTTTACTGACCCTCAGTAAAGGGGTTTTGTTTTCAACCCCTGATCCTGAATGCTCAAAGGTTTGGAAAGAATAAACTGCTCCAGGTTTTTCTCCAACATTGGAGTCCAGTGTTGGTTTACTGCAGGGGTGTCAAACTCGTGGCCCATGACCTGGATGTATCATGCATCGGCCACGCCCACCCCCAGTTTAGCGAAGGGGAAAAGTCATGATACATCACGTGACATCAATGTGAGGATGTAAGCTTGACACCCCTGGTTTACTGTTGAGACACCTGCCCACCTCTTTGCCCCCATAACATAATTTATCTACATAAGGCAGTGAAATTACTCTTTTACATCAGTTGTTGTCAGGCCCAAATAACCTTGAATGATACGTAGAGTTACAATACTTTCTTTTCTTGTTCCTTACCGATACACAAAATGTTATCAGACGAAAGCAACTGCTTGTATAACTACAGATATACTCTATAGCTGGGGAGAAAGCATTTAACCCTCTTTCTGCCTACCACACTTTCCAAGTTCCACTGCTTCCTTGCCTTCTGAAAAATAGCTTCTCCCTTCTGGGAATCCAGGCACATTCCACCACCATTTTGACCAATTAGTAACCATCTCTATGCTGCCTCAATGGTATCTGAATTTTCGTTTTAGATCAAGTATGACCCATAGGTTGCAAGGAGAGGGTTGCAATCTGGAAACATGTTCTCTGAGCAAGAGCAGGCCTTCACAATTTGGAGAGGTGCCCCACCAAAGGAAAATGAAGTTTTCCCTGCAGAAAAAAAAAATTTCTTGCTCAGTAAAATTAAACCTAGACAGACATCTTGGAAGCAGAGTTAGATAAAAAAAAACCCAACTTATTCTCTGTGCATGACAAAGAATTAACCTATCAAAGTAATCCTTGTCCTTCTGAAAACATGTTCTAAATCAGTTAGTGTTGCCCTATCTACAGCAATGGGAAAAAAAAAACTGTCCAGAGTAAACCTCTGCCATTCTCTTATCATCAAATCCTGAGAATATGCTTCTATGTTGCAACCCTTTCCCATGAATTGGAGACAAAAGGAGCAGCCCCCCCAAAAATGTTCAGCCATTCATTGTATCACTGCCTGTGGCTTTTTCCTATGGGAAAGGAGGAAGGAAGATTCTCCAATATTTCTCCAGACAACTTCCATTCCCAAAATGATCCTTACCTTTGATTTATCACTTTATCCTTTATCACTCTTTATGGATTGTCTGCTGGAACAGACTAGAGGGATATTAACATTTGACACTGATTTTTATTGTTAGAATTTTCAATCTGTTTTCTCAAGACTGACACACTCTAGACCTTGATGCAAGGCAAAAACAAGAACAGGAGAAAATTTATGTCAGTAAGAACAATTAATCTGTGGAAGGATTGCCTTCAAAGATTATGAGTCCTCCATCACCGGAGAAAAAGAAAAGATTGGATAGCCATTTGTCTGAAATGGTATAGGGTCTCTAGGGTGAAACTAGAAGATTTCCAAAGTCCCTTCCAACTCTGTTATTATGTATTAAAAGTTTACCAACACTCTGTGATTGCTGATCATTCATGAAAGACTGTTCAGAATCTGCCCCAATTATATTGTTATATAATTATGTAATAATATAAATAACTCAGTTTAAAGGAAAATGCGCTGGACTTATAATTGGAATACAGGTGAAAAGTATAAGCATTTCAGCTGTAAGCATTTTTAATTTTTTTTCATATTCATTTTCTGTTGCCTTGTTAGGAAAATATGTGCCTGCATTTTGCAATTCATTAGTTGAACAACTATTCTTGAACTTTATTGAAAGCTATTTTTAGTTTTGGAGGTTTTTTTCCCCTCACTCTGCTACAAATTAGTGTCATTATGTCTGACTAAAAATAAAATATTCCTCACTGCTGACTATAAAAAAAGGCCATATGCAACATATGTGTAATAATGCACAACTGTTTTATATGTGTGAGTTCCAATGCACATGTTTCAGTTCTACAAGGCAAAGAAAGGTGCAAAGGCATTACTCTGTGTGAAAGACCTTGAATTTTAAAGGTACCAAAGATTTCATTCCATCGGACCTTGAATAAAATGTTAATTTGTCAGAATTTTAAAAATTGGAAAGCAGGAGTGGGCAGACATAATGTAGCCACCCAACTTTCTTGGATAGGGTTTCTCAACCTTAACAACTTTTAAGATCTGTGGACTTCAATTCCAGAATTTCTTAGCGAACTAGAAGTCACAGGAGGATACGAATTGATGTCCTGGGATTCTAGACAGTTGCTATCAGTAGCTTGTAGGCTCTAGTTTTATTCATTTCTTCTCTCTAAAGGGTACAATAGAAGTCATTTTTGCTCAATGACTAAATAGAATTTTGTTTTGCAGCTATTTAGAAAATGGCATGTCCAATTCTTGAATTAGCTTTCTGTATCGATTTACTGAATTGATTCAGAGGGTCAAATTGAATTTGGTGCCTCCATTTAGATTCAGCAATTCAGCGGTGATATGATTTGGTGATTTAAAACTAGCAAGTACCTCCTTCCCAAAATTATCCAGTAATAGATATAAACTAAATGTAAACCACTCCAAACTTGATTGCAAGAAGTATGAATTCAGCAACAGAGTGGTCAATGTCTGGAACTCACTACCTGATTCTGTTGTCACCTGCTCAAACCCCCCACTCCTTTACCCTCAAACTAACCTCTACTGACCTCACCCCATTCCTAAGAGGTCTATAAGGGGTGTGCATAAGCGCACAATCGTGCCTAACTTCCCTGTCCTATTGTCCCCAATTATTAATTCCTATTTCTTGTATTTAAACTTATGTTTATTCTTGTTTCTGTTATATTGTAAGTTTTTGNCCAATTATTAGTTCCTATTTCTTGTATTTAAACTTATGTTTATTCTTGTTTCTGTTATATTGTAAGTTTTTGACAAAAATAAATAAATAAATAAATAAATAAAAATAAATAAAACTTCCTGGGTTAAAGAGATGGTATTTCACCACCTTTTCAAGAGGCCATCATGAACCTGACTAGGCTGGGCAGAAGTTCCCTTCTTAAGTTCCCTTTGCTCAAAGAGTGGATGGCAGTTGTGGCTAGAAGGACTTTTGTACAACCTATGTCTATTGAACCAATACAGTTAATGCATTGGTTGCCAGTGTGCTTTCAGGTTCAATGCAAGGTACTGGTTTAAAGTTTTCCTTGGGACCATGTTACTTTTACGACCATCTACTCATTTTATCTACTTGACCAGTTAGATCCAGTAGAAGAGGCAATGTAAAAATGAATGGTATGTGGGAATGATCTTAGTCACATGCAATGAGACGCAACCAAAAAAACAGTCAGATAAAAGACAGCTTAATCACTGTAAAGTCCTGCCTCTTCTTCTTACTCAAGAAAGTAAAGACTCTTTGGCATTTCAAAAAGAATCTTTTATTGAGCAGGAGTGATAGCAAGACAAAGGAAAAGCAGAGTCTGAGCTCCCTCAGGCAATACAGTGAGAATAATAGGAATTAGAGACCCCTCCCTTCAGTCCCAATAGGGATTCGACCAATCTACAGATGTTGAGATGTTATTGTAATGGCAGTCCTGGGATAAGCCAGCATTCCCAGGGTCATCTTCTGCTGCCTTTCAGAATGAAACAATTCACATGGCCTCCCCCTCCCTTCACATTCCTCAAAGGGTGAGAAAATCTCAAGGTGCCCAGGCACCAGGATAAATGTTATAAAATGAAGAGTTACAAGCAAGGAAGAAAGCAATAAAACACATAATAAATCTAAATATGACATTCCCCCTTTTCCCCCAGCTGAATGACAGTATCAGGAACAGGGATCTGACATCCACAGGTAGGACAATAGGGCCAGAATTGTCCCTAATTAATTTTGGGGATTCAAAGGGGTTAGGATGGAAGGAGAGAGAGAAATACCTCTCAGGCTTGCAGGATTCTGTTAGATAACAGATAATCAGAGTTGAAAGGTACCTTGTAGGTCATCTAGTCCAACCCCTCCGCCCAAGCGGGAGACCCTACACCATTTCTGACAAATGGCAGTCCAATCTCTTCTTGAAAGTATCAAGTGATGGCACTCCCACAACTTCCAATGGCAAGGTGTTCCATTGGTTGATTGTTCTTATTGTCAGAGAGTTTCTCCTTAATGTTAATGTAATCTTAAAGAGGAATAAACCCATCTCGTTGTGTTTTCTGTTGATTCTGGCTTATCTGGCTGATATCAATCTTGAAAGTTGGAAAATACTTCCACCCACTTCCACCCATTCCCAAAACAAGGTATGGTCTCTTTGAGCCTGTTACTTCATCACACGAATTGAATGAAAGAAAGAATGAATGAATGAATTGGGCTCTATTACCTAAAATGTTAATTTAAAATGTAATCTGTTTCAGGAGCCTTGGGGATAACTTTACATCTTTATGAATAACAAGGATAAATTCCTTTAGCTGTTTTCATTCAAAATCCGAGCACAAATGGTTTGATAGCCACATCAAAGCTGAAACAGTGGGTTTTTATCTGAATTTACGAAAAGATCCATGCAGATGGATCTAGTTCTGGTTTACTTGGAAGGTCATTTTCAGCAGGTTCCTACCTTCCCCAAAACTTTCATTCAACATATAGAAGAATTTCTGCTTTAGCCACTCTGATGTGCTCTGTTCATCATTATTAGAAAGGAAATTGACTGGTGTCCCACTGTAAAAACATTGTTTTCCCACTGGAGTAAGTTGAATCTTGTCCTTTTCTACTGCTCATTTCATTTAATCTGGCACAATGTAGAAAAACTAAGGATTGGGAAAAAATATGCAGGTATGGTCACAACTTGTAAAGAAGCATTCTTTAAGCCGGGCAAATAAAGGAAACATTACCGGAAAAATCAGACTGGCTCTGACTAACTTCCTGGAATATAAGAGGAAGGGAAGGGAATCAAAACTCAGGCTTTCAGGATTCTCTGTTATAATCTATATCAAAAAACATACTTCCAATCACACTTGTGGAGTTGATATTCTGGCCTTGCCTACCTCAAAGGAATAACATGGAAATTTTTAAATTACGTCTATGTTAACTGATGGCCATGATGATTCTTGAGAAGATTCTTCATTCCCTTTTTAACTGCTAAGTCAATGATGACTTCTAGTGAAATTTGCTCAATTGTTACTGCCACTTAGTGCAAAACTTTTTAGTATTGCTGCATAGATCAATGTGGATATAATTACACAGAATTTTAAATTTTTATTACCTTATGGTACGGACAGTAAGCAGATGTAGATTTTATAATCACTGACTATGTTCTACACCTATCCATTTTTTTTCTTGATCTATACCAATTTGTTTTGCATTAATCAGTATCCTAGGCAAAACAAGAATAAGAAAGAAATGATAATTATGGATACCCCAGTAGCACTGTACAGATTGTGTGATCTGATCATTTTTAGATGATCAAATATACTAGGGGAGAAGATATTTACAGTTATTATTAATCAGTTTGCAGACAGATGAGCTGAAAGAAAGAAAGAGGTTTACCAGGACTACCAAGATTAGGAAATACTCAGTGCATAAAACAATCCTATTTTCTCCCACCACCACAAGTATTGTACAATACTCTTGGAATTCACCTTGCAATTTATGTATTAAACATAAAGTCCCACTATTTTAGTAATACTTCAAAAACAGATTTACTCCCAAAGAACTCCATACTAACTTTTTCCCCAGCCTAGTACAAGAGTCCACCCTCTTCCTTAGAAGGCAGAATGAGCTGTTTTTTGTCATCTTCAACTTGAAACCTGAAGTTTCATTTGTACAGAGTAGAAAATATCCCATGGCACCATGTCTTCTTTATGGTCTTGGCTACACTCAAACCTGGACTTCTCTTGGGCAATGTTCTTTGGACTTCTCCTGGAACACTTCAAGAGTTTTCAAGCTCCCTTTGAATTAACTATATGGCATACATCAGAACTGCCCAGCCTAATATATAAACTTACTTAGTTATGGCACAGAAACACACACACACACACACACACAGAAACCCTATATGATAAAAGGGATGCAAAACTTCGAAGAATGGTTACAACATAACAGTGAGAATAATTATTGATGAAATTTATAAAATTATACCAAGTTATATCCTAAAGAAAAATTATGAACTCCCTCCCCAAGTATTGAAAAGACATATATAGTACAATGGAGAAAAAATGATTTCCCCTCCCCCATTTTTGAGCCATGAGGGTGCAGTGGTAAGAATTCAGTACACTGCAGACTACTTCTGCTGACTGCCAGCTGACTGCAATTTGGCAGTTCAATTCTCACTGGATGAAGAATGACTCAGCCTTACATCACTTCATTACTTACAGTACTGATATCCAAAATGTAATATTGATAGTCTATCTTTTTTTCTTCTCTAAATATCTAAATGTCAACATTTTTTAATTATGTTAAATAAACATCACTGTATTGAAATCAAGATGTATAACAACGCAATAGAAAAGGAAAAAAACCTGCTCAATTCATATTAGGATTGCCAGCCAATATTGCTCTTTACTGAATAAATCTATGCAAATCCTCACTGCTAGTTAGATCTATCTTAAGCCCCTGTAACACAGCACCAACAAATGGAAAGAGGATGTAAAACGAAGAGAAACACTTGCCATCCATTGGTTAACGCGATGCATCCGTTCTGTATTCACTGTGTCCGTTTTTCATGCTCTCTATCTGTCCAGCATCCGTCTATTGACATTTCATCCGCTCAAAAAGTTTTGAGCCGCACAAAACTTTTTGAGCGAAAAATGTATCCAACGCGTCAATTCTACATCCGCTAAGCATACGGGGAACATCCGTTATACGTCCGTCGACATCCGTTACGCATCCGCTATATCTGCTAGGCATCCACTGCGCATCCGCGCAACTCGCATCTGCTCCAGAAGAAAACGGACATAGGGAAGAAGCGAAACGGACGCGGAACAAACATGCAGTGTTAGTAGCATGGACGTAGAAAGGATGAAAGCGGATGCAGCTCGCATACAAAGAATTAAAACAGAAAAAAACGTTCGTATAGGGGACGTATCTCAGATATTTAGAATGTCTGCAGGATGTCCAGAGGATGCAAAAGGACACCTAGCAGAAAACCTATATTTCCTAGAAAAAGGGGGAGGAAATCACCTGGATCTCACTTTCAGTCCAGCAGCCCTGCGGTTCAGCCTTCATTCTGGCTCTTGCTCTCCACAGCATCCAGTCATCTCCTACCATGGATCGTCACACGACTCCTTTTGGTAGCCACCCATCGTTCCACAACAGTGCGAAGCCATCTACAGGCTCTTTCACGCTGTTCTACGTGAAGAAAAGAGGTGTCCAAGAAGTGTCAGGCGTCGAAGATGGATCGCCGAGAGCAGCAGGAGTACGGACTGGTATAACAAGCTGATGGTGGAGCTGAGGGAATTGAAGACGACTCGTGCCATTCCAGAAATTTCGTATTGAGGATGCACCAGCATGTTTGACAAAGTTGTGGAGCGGCTGGAGACCCAGCGTTGACAAGCAGAGAGCACCAACTTCTGGCCCAGCCGGACCCTGGACCTCAAGGTGGCACTCACTCTGCGCCGACCCTGGCCTCCGGTGACCACGGTACAGGAAGCATCTCAGTATGCCTGGCAGGCGTTGCCACATAACACATCACATTGTGGGTCAGAGAAGTGGTGCAGGCCATCATCGATAGAATACCTGGGAAGGCTCCCTCTCCAGTGCCCCTCACTGAAGAAGGCTGGAAGAAAGTTGCAGAGCAGTGTATCAGAAGTAGGAACTTCCTCCACACCGTTGGAGCATAGTTGGCGAAGCACGTGGCCTGCCAAAGCTCAGCCAGTCAGGGTTCCACTTTATCACAGACTACAAGGCGCGTTCTTCAGCATATCCTCTTTCACCATGGTCGATGCTACTACAAGTTATTGTACATCGATGTTTTCAGGCAATGGGGTCACCTTCAGATGCCCAGGTATACCCAACACCAGTCACCTCAAGGAGGCGGCTTGGAGATGCAACCTCATCATTGGGCTTTCTAGATCACAGAACCCGCCTAGCCCAACGTCACACAAATGTGCCCTACTTTCATCGTGGGGATTGAGGCCTCCGCTCCCTCAGAACCTACCTCATGGAAGCCCTACACTTCTCAGATTGCCTCACCTGTGAAGAGTGAGGATCTTCAACATACAGGCTGTCCAGGGACCAAGGCGGTGGTGGAGAACACCTTTGGCATCCTGGCCAGAAGGTTCCAGGTACTTTCTCAAACACCATGCAGCATCAGCCCACAGACCGGTTGAGGAGCATTGTGGAAACTTGCTGCATCCTGCACAATCCTCATGCGCATGCTGCTACCCAGTCTTTGCCAGAACAGGCTCCAATGGACTCGCCACAAGGCAATGGGACATGGAGGCCTGGTGAATGGAGCAAGGACTAAACCTGATGGACACTGTGGATGTGCCAGGGCCCCAACAGAGCTTCACGTGAGGAAAGAAAGCAGCCCAACTTCCTGAAACACTGGTGCAACTCCCCAGCTGCAGAGCAGTGGTAGTGGCAAGACAGGCATGGTAGATGCTTAAATGGGATTGCTTCCTTCAGCCTGTCTCATCACCTCGACTATGAGATTGTGCCATGTATGTTGAGTGGCCCTACAGTGAACAGGAATTTAATAAGAGTTGTGTTTTATGTTAATGTTGGTTGATGGAATGATTACATTGTTATTGATAATAAAGGGGCCATAGGTGTGCCACCCTGGAGCGGTAGCAACATCCACTACTTGTATCCAGCTTAGTCTTTCACGGAAAGCTGACTATCTACGCTCATCTACCCACCACAGCTTACTATCCCATCCCAAAGGTATCCCGTGACTTGCCCATCCCACTGCTATCCTTACCCATCCCACCAAGCATGCAAAGGCTTAAACCATTTCTAAAAGTTTCCACCAAACTTATTTTACGTAAAAGAAACTGAACCAAAGTGTGTGAAGCAAGGCATTAACCTTTATTAATAACAAAACTGTACAAGCAAAATGACCCAAGTAAGTGTTTCCAAAAGCAAAGGATTGTTTTAAAAAAAAGTCAAACAGGGTAGCCAATCCAGTCTCTGGCCACTCTCTCGAGTGAACTTGAGGCATGCGCCATGGTCTCAGAGTGAAGGCTCCAGGTGCCTGTGGAGGTAGCAGTGGCTTGGAGTGCTGGTCTGAGGTGGGCCATTGGGTGCCTGGCCCTGAGAGGACAACAGGGGATGGCTTGTGGAGGAAGCTCTCAGAGAGCTGGCTCAATCCCGGTGATGTTTGAGAGGCCCTTCCTCCAGGACGATGGGCTGTCAGTTCCCAAGACCGCATGGACAAGGTGTTCTGAGGCCGGGCTTGGCGCTGTAGGCGTGAGGAAGGAGGAGTGTAGTGGGGCTGGCTGTTCTGCAGGTGAGCGAGGTTGAGCGTTGGTAGTATTCTGAGGGCGTCGCGTGGCATCTGTGCGTGGTGCATCTGTGCATTTAGCGTAAGCTCCCGGTGGAATCAGGTACATCGTGGTTACGGTTGCATCGGATGGCACCTTGGTGTGCGATTGGTACCTGTGTGCTGGACTGGGAAGGCGTGCCTGTTGCTGCTGGAATCCTGGTAGCCGTAGCCTTGGTGGTGAGGCGGCTGTTAAGCCTTGGTTAAGGGCTTGTGACATCCACCTGGGGTGGAGGAGGCAGGGACCTGGAATGGGCGTCAGAGCAGGTTCAGCTGGGCCTGGAGGGCGTGTGCAGAGAAACTGTCGATCCTCTTCTTGATACCGTGGTTACTGGCTTTGGCGCATTTCCATTGAGGGTCTGGTTCACGTAGGTGAGGAAGAGCTTTCTGTTTAGAGGATGGTATGTCGAAGGTACCAGCTGAGAGAGGAATCTTATGCTGCTCTTGATGTGTCCCTGATTCTCCAAGAGACAGGTTGGCTTCTGCCCCTCCGGTCTAATCTCTCTGCCTTGCCTTTTCTGTGGAGGTGGAGCTGGGTGGTGGGTTTGGTTGGTCTCTTGGTGGCAGGCAGGCTCTTCTTTTTGCTGCGTCAGGGGATCCTCCATTGTGCTCCAGCATGGGGAGTGGCAGTCTGTCGGGGGGTCTTCCATCGTGGGGCACTCAAAGATTACGCTGCCTGGACACAGGAGCTGACTCTGGCCAGAAGAGGACTGGCCTCTCTTGGGCCATGCCTGAGAGAGAGGCGTTGTACAGAGGGCTGCTCCTCGGTGGTGGACCACACCCTCCAAGAAGCTGCACTTTGCCATGACATAGTGTGGTCCTCCGGTCAGTGAGCTTGACCACGGCCTGGCCAGACTTCTGTCAGGGTTGCAGCTTCCCGTACCAGGTGGCATGTGCCTTCCACGCCACCCCAGGAGGACATCCGAAGTGCTAAGCCCAGGCTCTCCGCCTTCTCTCTCCAAGCTTCCTGCTTCCGCTTGGTGTCTCTGCATTAGAGCCTGTTTCCCTTCCTCCAGAGGTACTCGTTCTCCCTCAGCATTCGAGCACCTCCTCCTCATGTTCCTCTGCAATGGAGTATTTCTCCCTCTCCCCTTTTTTCTCGGCAATGCCTCTTCCTCCTCTGCAGGGCCTTCTCGGCCCTCATCAGCAGGCGTTTGAGAGTTCTAGGGGCTGTCCACCACCACCAACACCAACCACACCAGCAGGGCAGCACACCAGCAGCCAGTAGCACTACCACCAGGGCAGGGAGGTCAGCACCAGCAGAGCACCAAGCACCAGCAGGCTACCAGCGAGCACCGCAGCACCAGCAGCGAGGCACCAGCAGAGTCAAGCTACCAGGCTGAGAGTATCAGCCCAGGAGCAGCCACAGCAGTAGTTAGCACCAGCAGAAGCACCCAGCCACCAGGAGCAGCACCCAGCAGCAGCCAGTAGTCAACACCAGCAACAGAAGAAGCAGCAGAAGGCAGAGTCAGCGCTGAGGGGTTGGCGATATGGTGGTCCTGTCCTTCTTCGTCAGGGCTGGCAGGCAGTAGGCACAGGCTTCCTCTTCTTCCCCATGCAGTTGTGGCTGAAATGGTGTCTAGCAGCAGGTCTTGTCCTCTGCATGGGTGACTCTGCTTGCGAGCTGCTTCCCTTTTATATCCGCAGGGCTGATCGCCAGTGCCATGCCTCCCCGCATGCGCACCTGAACGCTTGGTTGCATCTGGCTAGGCATCCGCTATGGATCCTGCTAGGGCATCCATTGATAGCATCTGGCCATCGCTCGGCAATCCTCTCAGCTCTCATGCTATACACCCGCTTTGGCTGTTCGCAGGTCCCGCTTACGCTGTAATCCCCGTGAAGCCCTGCAGGATGTGTCATCTCGCTTGCCATGCTGCTTCTTATCCGCTAGCGCTTCCGTTGAGCATCTGGCTAACATCCTCTGTCTACGTTCCTCCCCACATTCCGTTCCTTTCCAGTGGTTGTTCGTTTTTTTTATGCAAATTTGGGGCACTTTTGAGAGCGGATAACAACGGATGGAAAATTTGCTCGTCCGCTGTTTCCTTTTTACATACGTTTTGCATCCGTCAGCCGATGTGACCTAGCCTTAAGCCACACTATGCCCATCAAGCCACACCCACAGAACGAGCAGTAATGTTTTTTTTTTTTTTAATCCCACCACTGCTTAAGGTTGGCAGCTATGTGACTTTGCAGCTCTTCCTCTTGGCAAGCATTCTGCTTTTGGGGCAGAATCATCACAGAAGTTAACACCCAAAATAATAAAACTGACTGCATGTCAAATCTTTGTGCTTCCCTGTTGCTGAAGGAGAGAGAATAAAAATGGTATCTATTTCATTTCGACATCATTTCAAGGAACAAAAGCTGATCAACCTTGAATTGCTTTTAAAAGACACAGTGATGTTGTAGAACTGCCGTAAATCTCACATAAGAACTCCACAGAAAAACAGAAAGAGTTTGAATAATTTTAAAATCAGGCTTTGTACCCTTAATTGTTTTTTGCTTTTGGAATTTCAGATTTATCCCCTCATTTCAACTCTAAATTGGGAATAACAATTAAGAATAATTTTATAATAACATTTATTATTGATAAAATAACAGACACTTATATCTATTATTAGGTTTATATCATTCATTATATTCTGAGATAATTGGGAAACACTGACCTATTTTTATAATTTTTCTCCTGTCCTAGATTATATATGAATAGATTTTTTAAAAAAGAAATATCCTTATGAATCTACTCGCATTTTTCAGGATTTCAAAGAAACCTGCTGGAGAAAAAAGCAACAAAGTCTTTGGTATATAAATCAATTGCAATGACCTATTTCTACCAGGACATATTTATGGATAATTGTTTTAAAAAGGAAAAAAAAACAAAAAACAAAACAAAACCAAAGGATTTCTCTACACTGCCACATTTTTAGAAGTGTATTGCAGATTTTCCTTTAATTTTCTCATTATTGATGACAAGGCCATATTAACATGCAGCTCAAAACTAATTTTATTAGTTCACCAAACTAAATTATCACTAATTGCAGCTCTTTATACACCTTAGACCAAGGGTGTCAAACTCAAGGCCTGAAGGATGGATTCGGCCAGTGGGGTGCTTAGGGCTAGGTCACACTGGCCGACGGATGCAAAATGTATGTAAAAAGGGCACAGCAGATGAGCAAATTTTCCATCTGTTGTTATCCGCTCTCAAAAGTGCCCCAAATTTGCATAAACAGAGCGGAAACAATGGAAAGGAACGGACGTGGGGAGGATGTAGCGGGGATGTAAAGCAGACGTTTGTAGGAAGCCTAGCGGATGAAAGCGGATGGAAATGGATGACACATCTGCAGGGCTTCCGGGGGAAAACAGCGAATCGGACGCATAGCGGAAGGAACGGATGCATAGCGAATGACACGGATGCATCACAAATGCCTATAAGATGCATAGCGGATGCCTCGTGGATGCAAAGCATTCACTGCGCATGCGGGGAGGATGCATTGCGTAAGCTCCATGGATATAAAAGGATGCAGCTCGCCAGCAGATCACCATTCAGAGGAAAGACCTGCTGCCAGAGACAACTTGAGATAACACCATGGGGAAGAAGAGGAAGCCTGTGCCTACTCCTGCCAGCCCTGGCAAGAAGGACAGAACCAACCGATCGCCCACCCCCTGGCGCTGACTCTGAAGCTGGTGCTGCTGCTGCTTCTGGTGCTCCTGGTGTTTGCTTGCTGCTGGTGCTTCTCCTGCTGGCTGCTGCTGATGGTGTGCTAGTGCTGCTGGTTGTCTGCTGTTGCTTCTCCTGCTGCTGCTGCTGTGGTGGACCAGCCCCAAGGGCCTCAAAGCCCTGCTGCTGAAGGCCCTGAAGCTTCCTGCCAGAGGGAGAAGAGCAAGGTAAGGAGAAGGGGGAGAGGAAACAATACTCCATTTCCAGATCATGAGGAGAGAGTGCTGGAATGGCTGAGGAGAACGAGTACCTGTGTAGGAAGGGCCACAAGCTCCATCGCACACCAACCAGAAGCAGGCAGCATGGAGAGAAAGATGGAGAGCCCGGGCAACACTTCAGATGTCCTCCTGGCGTGGTGGAAGCATATGCACACCTGGTATGGCAAGCTGCAAACTGAAGAAATCTGGGGCAGGCCGCTGTCAAGCTAAACTGACCGGGACACCTATGTCATGGCAAAAGTGCAGACTTCCTGGAGGTGAGATCAACCACGAGGAGCAGCCCTCTGTCAACCCTCTCCCTCAGGCAGCCCACAGAGAGCCAGTCCTCTTCTGGCCAAGACTCAGCTCCCGTGTCCAGGCAGGTATCTTTGGAGTGCCCCCACGACGGGGACCCCCCCGACAGCTGCACTCCTCATGCCGGAGCACATGGAGGATCCCCTGACGCAGATGGAGCGAAGAAGAGGCTGCTTGCCACCAGAGACCAACCCACACCCACACCCAGCTCCACCTCCACAGAAAGCAGGCAGAGAGGCAACCGGAGGGGCAGAGCCACACTGTCCTCTTGGAGCATCAGGACACCATCAAGAGCAGCATAGATTCCCTCTCTCAGTGGTACACTTCCGACATACCATCCTCTAACAGAAAGCCCCTTCCTCACCTACGTGAACCAGACCCTCATGGAAATGCCTGAAGCCAGTTCCAGGTGATCAAGGAAGGATCACAGTTCTTCTGCACCACCCCCTAGGCCCAGGATGAACCTGCTCTGACCCACTCCAGGTTCTGCTCCTCCACCCCAGGTGATGTCACAGCCCTTCCAAGGCTTTCCACAGCCTCAGCTACTAAGGCTACGGCTACCAGGAGTTCCAAGCAGCACAGGCAGCCCTTCCCCAGTCCAGGACCAGGTCATCGCATGCCAGAGACATCACAGACGCCAGAGACGCCACAGACGCCTTAGCTGACCCAGCTGCAGACCACACAGCCCCACTACACTACTCCTTCCTCCACCCCACAGCCAAGCCCTTTCTCAGACAATCTGTTCATCTGTGTTTGGCCTCACATCCCAGGTCCATGAGGAAGGGCCTCTCAACCTCACGGACTGAGTCAGCTCTCTGGAGAGCTTCCTGCACACAATCATCTCCTGTTGTACTCTTGGGCCAGGCACCCCAATGGCGCCTCAGACCAGCACTCCAGCACAAGCCACCTCCACAGTCCCTGGCCCCTTTAACATCTGAGACCATGGCACGCCTCAGAGTGACTGAAAAGAGTGCCAGAGACTGACTTGTTACCTCTCACTTTATCTTTGCTTAGACACTTTACTTGGGTCATTTTCCTTTTTAATATAGTCATACAGTTTATTATTAATACAGGTTATTTTTTGCTTCATACACTTGCTTCATTTTTTTTTACTTAATAAAGTGTTGGGGAAATCTTTTGAAAAAGGGTTAAGCCTTTGCATGCTTGTGGATTGTAAGGATATCTGTGGGATGGATAGCTGTGGGATGGGGTAAGGATAGCTGTGGATGCATAAGCTGTGGGATGGGTAATGATAGCTGTGGGATGGGTAAGGATAGCTGTGGGATAAGGATAGTTGTGGGATAGATAAACCTCCAGTTCAAGCATAGTGGGACTGTATGTCTCACCCTCCCAGCTGCCACACATATGGTCCTTTATTATCAATACAACTTAATCATTGAATCCACACATTTCAACATAAAGAAAACTCTTTATTAATGCTCTATTCATTGTAAGGCCACTCAACATACATGGCACAATCTCTTCAGTATGATGAGACAAGCTGAAGGAAGCATCCATTAAGCATCTACCATCCTGTCTTGCCACTCCACTGCTCCAGCTTGGGAGTTGCACCAGTGTTTCAGGAGGTTGCGCTGCTTCTTCCCTCCACATGAAGCTCTGTTGGGGCCTTGTACATCCACAGTGTCTATCAGGTTTGTCCTTGCCCCATTCACCAGGCTCCATGTCCCCCATTGCCTTGTTGGAGGTCCACGAGCCTGTTCTGCAAACACTGGGTAGCGGTGTGCGCATGAGATTGTGCAGGATGCAGCAAGTTTCCACGATGCTCCTCACGGTCGGTGGGCGATGCTGCATGGTGGTGAGAAGTACCTGGAACCTGTTGGCCAGGATGCCAAAGGCGTTTCCACCACCCGGCCTTGCCCTGGACAGTCTGTAGTTGAAGATCCTCTCTTCATGGGTCAGGAGTCTTCAAGTGTAGGGCTTCATGAGGTAGGGTCTGAGTGAGAAAGCATCATCCCCCACGATGAAGTAGGGCACATCTTGCGTGTCGTTGGGCAGGGGGTCTGGATCTGGGAACCCAACGATGAGGTTTGCCTTCCAGCCCCTCCTTGAGGTGACTGGCATTGTATACCTGGGCATCTGAAGATGAGCCGTAGCCTGAAGCATCGATGTACATGAATTTGTAGTCAGCATCGACCATGGCAAAAGAGGATGATGCTGAAGAAGCCCTTGTAGTTGAAAATAATTGGACCCTGAGTTTGGGGGAGCTTTTGCAGGTCACGTGCTTTTCATCTTTGGCCCAACGGTGTGGGGGGAAGTTCCACCTCTGATACACTGCTCTGAAACTTTCTTCCAGCCTTCTTCAGTGGTGGGACACTGGAAGGAGCTCCTCCAGGTATTCTTCGATGATGGCCTGCACCACTTCTCTGACCACAATGCTGATGGTGTTGTGTGGCACCCCCAGGCATACTGCATGTTTCTGTACATGGTCCCAGAGACCAGGTGGCGCAGGGTCAGTGCCACCTTCAGTCCAGGTCTCAGGCTTGGATGAAATTTGTGTTGACTTGGTCAACCTGGTCTCAGACGCTCCACAACTTCATCAAACATGGCTGGTGGCATCCTCATGAAGTGCTGGAATGCACGAAGGTCTTCATTCCTCAGCTCCACCATCAGCTTTTTCATATAGTCCAAACTCCGCTCTTCTCCCGATCCATCATCGGGACCCACACAGTTCTTGGATGTCTCCTTCTCTTTGCATAGAAAAGGTGAAACAGTCTTAGAGGCTTGGTTCTGGTGTTGAATGATGGCAGCTGCCCAAAAGGAGTGTGCGATGATCCATGGTGGAGATCAATGGATGATGTGGAAGAGCAAGAGCAAGGCTGAAGAGGTCTGCACACCAGGGCCTGCTGGACTGAAAGTGAGATCCAGGTGATTTCCTCCCCCTTTTTGTAGGAAATGTCGGTTTTCCGCTAGGTGTCCTTCCATATACTCTAGGCATCCTCCAGAGATCCTAAATATCCAAGATACATCCCATAACCGAACATTTTGTCCGTTTTAATGCTTTATATGCGAGCTGCATCCGCTTTCATCCTTTCTATGTCCGTGCTACTAACACTGTGTGGACGTTCCGCATACCTTTCATTTCCTCCCTCTTTCCACTTTCCCCTGCAGCAGATGTGAGTTGCGGCGGATGGCCAGAGTATGCCGAGAGGATACATCGGACGTGTAACAGATGACAACGGACGTAGAACATTTGTTGCCCATATGTGTCACGGATGTAGATCGTACGTGGTGGAAAGTTCATCCGCTCAAAAACTTTTGTGCAGCTCAGAACTTTTTGAGCGGATGAAATAGCAGTAGATGGATATTTTACGGATAGAGCGTATGAAAGACGTATGCAGTGAGTACACAATATGATGCATCGTGTTTTCCAATGGATGGCAAGCTTTTTTGTCCGTTTTACATCCTCTTTGCATATGTTGGTTCAGTTTGACATGGGCTTTAAATCTGGCCTTTAGGCCGGCCTGGAAACAGCAATGGACCAGCCCATGGTGCCTCTGGCAGCCAAAATAGGTTGTGGGTGTGTGCAGTCCCCCCATGGCCCATTTTTGGCCCGGACAGCCTTCTGCAGCACTTTGTGATGTGTGCCCCATTTTTGCCAGCAAAGTGCTGCAAGAGACATCCATCCCATCTCCTCCTGGGCCTGTGGAGCTGGCCCTTGAAAAAAATCCAGTTTAACACCCCTGGTTTAGACAATATGGTGCACCATGTTGCATCAAACACAACACAAAGGGTAATTCTTTTCTTGTTTTTGCTTATTTATTTTTTTGCCAAATAGACTACTCAGCATTTTCAAAGGCTGAAATTATTGCTTGGCCTGATATTCAATATTTGCATTATCTATAAGCAAGGGCAGAGATGGGAAGTATAAACATTAAAATAGAATAAGAAGGATAATGTTAATCTTTGTCACAATGTTTTTGTTTATAAATGTATTCAGAGTGCAGAAGAACATAATCTGCAGTCACAAAGGTGCTATTTCAAGAGGCAACTGGAAGAGGCAAAAGTCCAGTTGCTCCTTGAAAAAGTACTTTTGGGAAAACCATGTCCTGGATGACTGAGAATCTCTATAGAACTTTGCCATGTCGTTAAGTATGCACAGGTTTGTAAACTTAGTGGACTTCACCATACAGACATAAAACTAAATAAATTCTGGGAATTATTCTGGGAATATGCTGTTACTTTTCTGCAAAATATTTGTAAAAGTAAGCTTTGTTTATATATAATATATTGAATAAATAGCTCCCTGTTGTTTTTTAAATCCAACTCAAACTTTATTAAGATGAAGTAGTACCTCTCTACTATCTCTCTACCAAGACAGTTTACTCTGTCCTAAAAGCCACCTTTGTTTCTGCTTCTTGTTTCTGGGTTTTCTTACTTTATATTTCCATTTAACATAAGACACTCCATACAGTTAAATGTTTTCTTTGAAACATTGGATTATTATTCTAGACTTTAGTTTATTACTGACTATAACATTAATCTTCTCTTTGAAGTACCATGGACTCTTTTCATTTGCATGTTCTTGTGACAAGCAGATGAAAGCATTTGTAACTGTAATGCTTCTGTGACATACTTTATGAATTCATCAGCAGAATAGACAATTCGGTAAGAATACCCACTCTCTGAATAATTCTTTTCTGTTTTTGTTCCATTCATTTTACCTAAGAACTAGAGTACTCAGCAGTTTCAAGGTGTTGTTGTTTACTTTTAAAATAAATACATGCGACACTAATTTGTTTATTGCTATGTTTTTTAACTTTTTGTCTATGAGTTTATTGTTAAAATATTGAAAAAAAACAAAGTAAGCTGATACAAAAAGGACTGCTACATTTGAATAAAAAAGGAAAAAGTAAAGTGCTTTTTACTGAAAGATTTCCATTTATAGCCCCAAATACCAACCAGAGTTTAGATACTCGAAATTAGCAATTGAAACATTAGTAATAGTTGGTAGTACTTATATGAGTCATAAAAACATATTTCAGATGTTTAAATCAGCCTTTCTCTGTGATAAATTGTACATAAGGGAGCCATTCTTGTTTGAATTTAATTAAAGTTCTATTGTGGATATATGTGTACTGTCAATTTTGTCATTTAAAGATATTCTCTAAGTAAGTTGCCCGGAGCCTCAGGTGCTTGGGAGCCTCAGGCCTGATTAAGCAGAAAGGCCTTGAGGGCTTTTTGCAATATCAAAAGAGATGGAACTAAAGTAATTTTGGGAGGGAATAATATTCCATAAGGGAGATACCAAGACAGAGAAGGCACATCTCCTGGGATCACAATTGAGTCTCAAATCTCTGTTGCAAAGTAAGACATTTGCTAAGTGAGTTTTGCCCCATTTTATTATCTTTGTTGTCACAGTTTTTAAGTGAATCACTATTAAGTGAATCTGAGTTTCCCATTTTCTTTGCTTGTGAGAAGATTACAAAATGTGATTACATGACTGTGGCTCATAAATATGAGCAAGTTGCCAAGCGTCTGAAGTTTGATCACATGACCATGGGGATGCTGCAATGGTCATTAAGTATGAAAAAATGTGACAAGTTTTTGTTTTCAGTGCTGTTCAGTGGTAGGATTCAAAAACTTTTACTACTGGTTCTGTGGGCATGGTTTGCAGCCCCAACCCATTTTTGGGAGCTTCCTAGCCATTGAGGAGCCTCTGGGGGGGGGGGGTTGCNGGGGGGGGGGGGGGTTGCTGCCCTAAAGCTCCTCTGGGGCTCTGGAAGAAAAGAAACAAAGCATGGGAGGGGCATGCAGCAACCCTCCAAACTCCATTTTGGGAGCTTCCTAGCCTCAGGGAAGCCTCGGGGGGAGGGGGCATTTTTGATCCCCCAAGTTATCATTTGGGACTCTGGAAGAAAAGGAACAGAGCATGGGAGGGGCACGCAGCACCCCTCCCAGCTTCCATTTTGAGAACTTCCTAGACTCAGAGAAGCCTCTGGGGGGCATTTTTGCTCCCCTAAGGCACCTCTGGGGCTCTGGAAGGCAAAAAAATTGAGGGGGGCTGAGCTCCTCCCTCCATTTTTTGCCTTCCTGGGCCTCAGCAAGGGAAATCTCAGCAAAGCTGATCTTATCTACAGCTGATAAGGGAGGGTGGGGTGAGCGAGCATTGGGTGGGAGGGTGACCGGGTGGTTGGGCGTGGCCAGCCAGAACTTACTACCAGTTCAGTGACCCACATCAAATTCTTGCTACCGGTTCACTGAATATCACCACTGAGAAATTTGCTCAGCACAGCTAGCAGGCTGTCAAAGTAGATTTAGGTGTGATGCAAACCTGCATGAATTAGTATTTACAGCACTAACAAACAAAGAGATGACTGTGTTTGGCTGAACAAAGGGAGTCTGCTGCATCATCATATCCCAAGGGTATTAAGGACAAACATGGAATAATTGCATCTCAGGAGATGGAAGTGTAGCTAGTTGTTCTCTTGAGGAAATGTTTGTTTTGATGTTATGGTGAGAGATGTTGAGCTGGGAAATGCTCAAAGATAGGAACCTTAGTAAATAAAACACACTGATATTGAAATGCAAAGCACAGATAACAATCAGACTAAACCTAAGAGGCTGCCTATTAAAGGATCCAATACATAGGAGTTGGCATATTTCTTTAGAAAATACCAAACATGGTTTGAAAACAATGCACCATTTTCATTGAAACAGTAATAAGTGTGTATTTTATTTTCACATGCGCTGCATATCACCCTTTTAAAATGAAGTAACAGTTAAATAATGCATACTTGGAGGTAAATCAGCAGGTTTCCAATTTCTCAGAAGCCATGGACTCGAATTTCAATCAAAAGTAATAAATATTGTCCTTTGATGTATTTGAGTAGGAGTAGCTCAAGGGGAAAAAATTAGCATGGAAATAAAGCATGGAATTCTCAATATATGTTTCTGGTCTGAGTGTTTATGCCTCTGCATAGTGCTTAACATATAAACATAAGACAATTTAAAAATATCATGTCTTTGAGGGGAAAAAAATGCACTTTTCCTTTTCTCTTTTTAAAAATGGAAACTAAGAAAATGAGTATTTGAAAGAGGTAATTTAATCCCACCTTCACTTCTGTATGAGGGAAAACTCATGAAAGATAGTTTATTTCCAGCTTCAATTATTTTTATTACAATGAAATAACCTAATCTACATATGAAAACTATGCTGACTGGGTAACTGCAATTCCTATGGAGTAATTTCTCAAAATATCTTAAAAATAAATACATCAAAACACTCAAATTATTTTTAGGATATGACACATTCCTAATTTTATGAGCGTGTTATAGCTCCTTGTCCTTACAGGCCTAGAATGACATTGTATGTACATAAATTGATATATTTATGGCCCTTCCAGCAATTAACTGAAAATGGTTTTTATCTGATAATAATGTACAAGTACTTTTATTATTTATTTTATAAATGTTTTAAGAGAAAGCAAGTTTAGTCAAGGGAGATAGAAGTGAAATGGATGTGTTCAGATTATGTCTATCCAATTAAAATACATACAAATTTTGGAATTTGTATATTCTTGTGACAAGCAGATAAAAGCTTGAACTCACGAACAAAAGATGTTGGTGACTCACTTGGCTGGCTTCAAAGAAGGATTTGATTGATTGATGGAAGACATGAAGATGAATGGCTTTTAGCTGATGACTACCTCTCAAGACCATCCATTGGGAAAGTACTGAACCTCCTTGTGTTGGCTACTATGAGAACAGCTTACTGAAGTAGGTGATTGAGTGGTAAGCACGGCACCTCTTATGTTTTTATGTTGGATTATACTTGCTCTAGTCTAATGAAATCTAGTTAAGGTGGAATTACATGTGTAATTTTTCAAAACATGAAGCTTAAAACTAAGGAAATACTAGGGGAATACTTTCTCTGCTAGTGTTTCTTAAAGCATAGAATTTATTTTGAATGAAGTTCTATTTGATTCCATTTTATTATTGTTGCTGAGTTTGTTATTATCAGTCTATGATAGTAAAACAGGATATAAAAATATCTAGGGTACTAAATAGAAAAAAATACTGTACAGTTCTATAAATGATCACTTCCAACATTATAGATAGCTATTGATGGTTACTTAAAACTACTAGTTGCAGTTTCTCAACATTAATTACTTTCAAGGGACTCCTAATATCTCACTGAGCTTGCCAAGAATATTTTCTACTCAAGTTTCTGTCTCCAGAGTTTCTATGACTGGCTCTATTTAAACATCAGAATAAAAAAGAGATGATGGTTAGAATAAGAGAATTTTAGATTTCTAGACATTCTGCAAGCCACCAGTGGATTCCGAGGGTTAATTTAATTAAAAGATTTATTTCCACTGAAACAATGAGATAGATTTCTTTTCAGGTTAAAAACACTATTCCTCTTTCTGTTCTATACCACTCCCTGAAGCCAGGTTCAGAGATATCGTGACTCTTGTTTGCCAAGAGCAGGTTCTTCTGTTTACCTTATGCTAATTATTTATTAGAAATGTGAAGAGTTTTAGATTTGAAGAGTAACATGGGATTCAAACTGGATGTGGGCTAGAGGCATACCTATCAGGAATGCCTCAAGACTCCAGGTGCAATGTGAGTGCCCATGCATGTTCAAAATGATATTTTGCCCTTAAATCTGGCTCTCAACACAACCTTATCATTTAAGAAGCTCCATATTCCTTTTTATTTGCTAAGAATTTCCACACAAAGGATACCTGTATCATCATTAACACCTAAAGTAAAGGCAACAGAAACAAAATTGAAGTAAGATCAGAGAAAAAAAAAAGGTGAATTCTGAAAAAAGTGGGACATAAAACAGCAATGATTTTAATTTTTTGAAGTCTGTCAATTACATATGTAGGAGTCACATATAAATTGCAAATACATTTGTAACATTTTGTATTTGCATAATATTACATTTCTTTTTCCCACCTTTGCCTTGGTTTTCTGTAACTATTATGTTTGAGTCACCAGAGAGCAACTTTCATTTTCACACATTTCTGGCCAAACAGGCCACATTCTTTTTTCTGTAACTTTGATATGGTTTACATCTATCCATTTAGGTCAGATAACAGAGTTACCTGGCCCAGTGGATCACATTCATTCAGAATGTAATATGTTATTTCCCTCAATTTATCTCTGCCATTCATTAGCATGTTCACTAGAGTGTATATAAAACTACTACCGTCCATGGGCATCTAGAGTCTAGCTAACAAAATGTATGTTGCAACATGATGCAAAACTTAATGTTTTGTGTGTGTGAGAGAGAGAGAGAGACAGACAGACAGAGACAGGCAGAGACAGAAAGACAGCAAAGCAATTATAAAAGGTGGAGCTGCCATCATTATATCACAATGAAGATTTTGTCATTGGCATCATCATGGTTAGGTTCAGACATCTATTTTATCATCAAAATAATCTCTACCTTCACACATATCTACATGTGACACCATCTAGACAACATCAATAATTGTACCTCTTAACTTTCATGCATATATCCATCAATTTCAATCCACTGGTCAGATCATCTTCATTAAGATATAATATATAGCAATAGCATTTAGACTTATATAACACTTCACAGTGCTTTTATAACCCTCTCTAAGCGGTTTACAGAACCAACATATTGCCCCAACAATTTGGGTCCTCATTTTACCAATCTTGGAAGGATGGAAGGCTGAGTCAACCTTGAGCCTGGTGAGCCAAATTGCAGGCAACTGACAGTCAGCAGAAGTAGCATGCAGTACTGCATCCTAACTAATGCGCCACCAGGGCTCTTATGTATTTCTTTTTTCTTTCAGACTAATGGGTATCAAATACAACTGAAGCAGTCTTTTACACAACATATGTGTATATGATTCTATGCAAGCTAAAATATCTACTCTAGAGATAATTTTCAAGCCAAAAAACATGCCTGCAATTAAGCAACTAGCAGATACATGCACTGTTCTGCCAAACAAATATATTATCCTGAACAGATATGTGAAAACAGTATTTATTTATTAAACAAATTTATATGGCTGCCCAATTTACACATTAAAACCCACAACATAGAAAACCATAACCACTCAACTCCCCTTCCCCCAAGGAGTAGCAACACAATCAAATCCATCTTGTGATCAACTTCATCTGCATTCAGAGTCCCTAGGCCTTCTGACAAAACCAGATATTCAGGGCCTCTCTGTCAGCCTAATCTACCTCACAGGGTTATTATAGTGGAAAAAATAAGAGGAAGAAAGATATTAGGTATTCTTTCCACCTTGGGTTATTCATAAAAATTGTTCCGTCCGGAAAAACGCGAGGTAGACCGGGTTCCAACAGTAAAAGTCTTTATTTTCAACAGTAAAGAAATAAAGAACAGTTTGGCTCTTAGCCACAGGCAAGCCTTTATATAGGCTTGCCTGCCGCTTGTAGCCAATGACATTAGTTGATTTAGACCTGGCCCTTTGGCAGCTCCTTTGGAATTGGTTCCTAGTGAACCAATCCTCCACTTGCCGGCTTTCTTAGCCAATCATTTAGAAGATTTGGAGTCAATGTTTTTTATACAGAACACCCCTCCCCTCTTGGTTTTAGTCTACGTGGTGAACGTAGTTGCACAGGTAGGTGGGGGCTTCTTCTGAATTCTACTGGACTTGCGCGTTCATTTTCGCTGAAGACTTCACCGGTTCGGAATGGGGTGCTGTTTCTTCGGCTCTTCTCCATGGAACCCGCCTGGAGGGTGAGTCGCCATTTTGTACCGCTTGAGTTTCTCAGGCTGGTTGTTTCGCCGCTCCCTCCTGGTTTCTCTGGGCAGGTGAGGTGGCCTTTGGCTGGCCCTTCATCTGGTTTTTTCCCCGTAAGTCTCATCTAACCGTAAGTTTCTTTTTTGCTCTTTTTGATTGTTAGATGTTCTGGTTTATTTTAAAAAAGTTCTTTATTATTTTTTCTGTATTACCCCTGGTTTGATTTTCGTCATTTTTTATTATTTGTGGTTGTGAGTTTGTATTTCCTTTCAATGTTTCGGGAACGAAGCTGGTCTATGTAGCGCTTCCATTCCCTGCCATCGTCTACGGTTAGTCGGTAGGACCGGGGCCTGTGATTTGTGTGATTGTGCCTGGAAGCCATAAGGGGTCCCCGTGAATATTTTGTGTAGACGTAGGTCACTGATTTCAAATGTTCGGAAACAGCTGGAGGAGTCGGGGGGGTCTTTCCCAAGTGTAATTTGGGTGCAACCTGTCTAATTGCGACTCTAAGATTCTTCCCATTAATAATTCCGCCGGGCTTTTGTTGGTTATAAGTGCTGGGTGTGATATGTTGGAAAGTGAGTAGGCAGTTAATTTTATCCTGGCATCCCCAAAGTCCATTCTCTCTAAACCCTCTTTTGTAAACCTTAACATTTCTCCTGCCCCTACCATTTGCAGCCGGGTGGGCCGGCGCAGTTAGTGCATGGCGTACTACCTAGGGAGGCTAGGTATTGTTCAAATTGGATGGCAGTTTAATTGTGGCCCGTTGTCGGACACTAGGACGTCCGGCAATCCATGGTTGCGAAGAGTTTGTAAAGTTGTTTTAGTGACACACCTTGGTTGTCGTAGATGACATTACTACAACTTCCAGCCAATTTGAGTATGCATCTACGACAATTAAAAAGTATGTCCCCTAGTAGGACCCGTGAAATCAATGTGGATCCGAGACCAGGGTCTCATGGGGTCTCCAGTCCCTTATGGGTCTTGTGGTGGGGAAGGCCTGGTTTTCTGACATTAGTACAAGTAGCAACCCAGTATTTCGATGTCTTTATCTAGACAGGCCACCAGACATAGCTTCTAGCTAGGCTTTCATTTTTACAATACCAGGGTGGCCTTCGTGAAGCATACCCAACACTCTAGTCTGTAGTTTAGGAGGGATTATTACCCGATCACCCCACAATAAACAACCATTTTGAAATTGAGAGTTCGGTTTGTCTGGTCGGAAAGGTTTAAAGTTTTCCAGTTTTTTGGTTTTCCGGCCAGCCTTTACCTATCCAGTTATATGCGGGCAGTCACTGGGTCCTTTGCGGTGGCTCTGGTGACATAATTTGCAGATATTGGTAGTTCGGGGCAATGTTTCTATTTGCAGGGTGGTCATTGTTGCGGCGGGTCTTCCTCCGTCGTTGGCAAGCGGTGGCTCTGCTTAATGCGTCTGCATGGGAGATTTGCTTCCTGGGTCGATGTGTCAATGTGTAAGAGTATGCTGCTAGGATTCTGACCATCTAGTCATCCATGGGGATAAAATGTTCGGTGTAGGCTTGTTTCCACACCGGAATTCCTATTAACGGTTTATGGTCCGTTACTATCAAAAATGTTCTTCCATAAAGGTATTCGTGAAAATGTTTCACTCCGGCAATGATTTGCCAGGGCTTCTCTGTCTAGTTGACTATAGTGCGTTCTTTTTTAGACAGAGTCTTTGAGGAATAAGCAACGGGTGCCTCTCTCCCATCTGGCAATTGGTGGCTCAGGATGGCACCGACTCCAAACGGTGAGGTGTCGCAGGTTACCATCATGGAAGTGTGTTACTAAATCTGGATAAGAATGGTGTTTGATGTTAATATTTTTTTATTTTCTGGAATGCCTTTTGCTCTCAATGACCCCAAGTCCAATTATTTTCTTATCTAGCAAATGGTGTAATGGTTTCGCTATTGTCGCTTTGCGGGGAGGAATATGTTTAAAGAATTTATTAGACCCAAAAAATGCCTGCAATTCCGTTTTGTTTTTTGGCTGTGGTTGCATCTTTAAGGGCTTTGACTTTTTTTTCAGTAGGGTGTATACCCTCTCCGTCAATTAAGTAGCCCAGAAATTCGACACGATCGGTCCATTAAGCAGCATTTTTTCTTTTTTAACTTTCAGACGGATTCTCTAAATTTTGTTAGTACATCTCTTAGTCTTTTTTCTAGTTGGGTCGTATCTTTAACCCCAATATCAGGACATCGTCAAAATATGGTACGACCCCTTTTATTCCATTTAATAGGTGTTCCATGAGGCTTTGGAAAACGCCTGGGGCAACGCTTAATCCAATTGAAGTCTGTTACACTTGAATGCCCCTTTGTGAGTCACTATTGTCTGTGCTTGGCCCATTAAGGGTGCTACTGAAGCTGCTGGTAAGCTGTGCTAGATCTAGTTTGGCAAATTTTTTCCCCCCCTGAGTGAGTGTAGCAAATGTTTGTACGACTGGCACCGGGAATGCACTTTGTTGCAGCGCGTGGTTCAGGGTAGCCTTGTAGTCTCCGCAGATGCGTACTGACCCATCAGGTTTTAACCGGTGTTACTATTGGCGTCTCCATTTAGCATGGTCAACAGGTTCCAAAACCCTTGGTCAATTAATTTATTCAATTGTTCCTCTATTTTTGCTTTTAATGCAAAGGGAACTCGTCTGGGTTTTAATCTTCTAGGGGCCACCTGGGGGTCTAAGCTAAAGGAAATTGGGGTCCCTGATACCTGCCTAGGGTGCCATCGAAAACATGCCTGGAACTCGTGGATCAGGTTTTTCTTCCCAGTCGGTTTCGGCCACTCGGTCCACTCCGGTCATTCGCGATGCCCAATAGTGCGAACCATTCGATGCCCAGGAGGCTGGGTCGGTCTCGGTCAACTATTGTCAGAGGACAGGAACTTCGACATGCTGCTTGTAAGTGACTCGAAATGTTCCTAGACCTACCACAGGGATTCGATTCCCTGGTAGTCCTTCAGAGTTAATTTTGTTTCTGGAGTTCTTTTAGTTTTGATATTTGGGACCAGTTGTCTGATTGTGCCCCATTGAACCATTGACAGGAAAGACCCTGAATCGACTTCCATCTGCAGAGGGGCTGCCTCAATTTTTACGATGATTTTAACTTTTTTCCGCCTTTCCGTCTGAGCGCTTTCCGATAGTGACAGTTTTGATGGGTTCTTTTCTCGTCACTGGCTCGTTTGTTGCACTCCACTTTCTTCGGCTTGTTTTTGATTTAGCCTGTGGGGAGAGTTACTTCGTCTGTTAGGGCTGTTATTTTTTCGATTCCTACAGAATTTCTCGATGTGTCCCCTTTTCGCAAGCTCGGCAGATGGCATCAAGGAAATTCTGTCAATCGGCTCGAGGGTGGTTTCCTCTGCAACCGGCATTCCCGCCAGTTTCTTTTTTCGCGCCTTTTTTTGTGGCGTACAAGTGCGGCGGACCTCATCATCAATCCTCTCTGGATCTGATGTCTCGTAAAAATCTTCATGGTGTGTGGTGTGCGGGAAATTGCTTCTTCCCTCTGGTTAGGCTCACTTCGTTATTGTTCGCGTTCATTTGTTTCATTTTGGCCGCTGACTTTTTCGCGCTTTCTGCAGCTGTGGTTTCCGCAATTGTTCGGCTACGGTTATGTTGGGTTTGTTACAGGCACTTACTCTTGTAAATCAGAGTCTTTTAAACCCAAATACTACTCGATCTCGCATGGCTTCATCTAAGTTCAGGAAACTCACATGCCTTCCCCAGTTGTCGGAGGGCTGCCACAAAATCAGCGATGGTCTCGCCTTCTTTTTTGGTCCCTGCGGTAGAATTCGTGCCATTTGGATGAGATTTTGACACACTGGTTGCGTAATGAGCCTTCAACATTCGCTGGAGTTCGGCAGGTCATTTGCTTTACATCTCTTGGCATCGCCAATGGCCTTGGCCATTTTGAATATCGTTGGTCCACAATGCGTTAAGAAGACAAGCCCTCTTATCTGGTCTGAGATCTCTTCCATCTTGTTACTTTCTAAGTACATTTGGAAACGGTCTACGTAGGATTCCCAATCCTCTTCATTGGGGTTGAAAGGATGCGGGCGGTGCATTTATTCCGGCCATCACTTCCAGCTGGGTTTCAATTTGCCACGTGCACAGTCTCACATTTTTTAGGACGATCCCATCCTCGTCGCCCCAAGTGTTCCGTCCGGAAAAACGCGAGGTAGACCGGGTTTTCCAACAGTAAAAGTCTTTATTTCAACAGTAAAGATAAGAGAGAAGTTTGGCTCTAGCTGGGCAGCCTTTATATATGGCTTGCCTGCCGCTTGTAGCCAATGACATTAGTTTGATTAACCGTCTTTTGGCGGCTCCTTTGGATTGGTTCCTAGTGAACACAATCCCTATGGCTGGCTTTTACTTCAGCCTTTGCTTTCTTAGCCAATCATATTAGAGGATTTGGAGTCAACTATTTTTATACAGAACAAAAATACTAAAAGCAAGATAAAAAAACCCTAAATACACCCACACACACCCACACAGTGTTTTTTGATGATTACCCAAGAATTATATCCAGTGTTTTTTTTTTTAGGTCAGATGAGGTAATAGATTACTTGGGGTTCTTTCCAATGAAAAATGTTGCATGAGCTCCTCATGTATGGAGAAATTATTTGTCTTCCACAATATTTTATACAAATATGTCCTCTCTCACCAATACGCCTTGATATTGAAACGTGACACTTATCAACAACAAAAGCTATTACCTCAGCCCTTACAATCAGAAAAACAGATTTTATCCAAATATACCTTTTTATTCATATCACAATGGTGGTGTTTTTCATTCCATTCAGTGCATGCAGTTAACATTTGGAATGAATTACACACTATCTACTTTTAAAAGTAGGGTGAAATGTTATATTAGCAAATAAAGAAAGTGAGAAATCTAGGAAGTGACATTTCCTCTGGTGAAGGAAAAAAAATGGCGGATGTTTAGTTGCTTTGCTCAGGGAAGTAGAACAGTTTTAGATCTACTAACAACCATGCAAACTATGACATATGAACCAGTGTTTCTCAACCTTAGCAACTTTAAGATTTGTTGACTTCAACTTCCAGAATTCCCCAGCAGGATGGTTATCTGTGGAATTCTTGAAGTTTAAGTCCACACATCTTACATTTGCTGAAGTTAAGAAACACTATTAAGGACTGTACAGAGGATCAAAATTGATCTTTTCTGACTAATATTGAAAAAACTACTAAATTTTTATTTATTGATACTGGGCCATCTTCAAATAGAGGTAAGACAAGAAATTCAATGGCTTACTTCCTGACTTTGATAAAAATCTTGGGTCAGATACTGTAGGATAAGATAATAAAACATATTTATTTTGTTTTGTTTTTAAGTGCAAAATATCACTATTATGAAATGTACAACTAATACAACTTTTATATGTACCTATATATATATATATACCTATTCCAGTGTGAGCATAAAATAGGCAAGTTGGACATTATACTTGTTCAATAAAATTAGCCATGTTATATGCTTGAATCATAATTACATGAAGGCTGATGGTTTAAATAATATAATTTATAATATATTAGTTTTGGTCAGGTTAAATTACTTCTTTAATTTTTAAAATTATTTTCACTTATTGTATAATAACTTTCAAAGAGGCAATAGAAGAATTAGAGTTCAAATGACAAATCTTGAGTGAATTATAAAAAAGGTAGGATGAATTCTTGATCATTTAAATATTATTTTTACTACTAATGTGAGTTCAAGCTTAGCAAATTAAAACAGGAAGAATTAATTGGTTATGCAAATGAGATTATTCAATATATAAATCTAATTACATCCCAATTTGCTTTAACAGCATGAGAAAAAGAATAAATTGCCTTTTGTAAATTGATGGTATTAAATAACTACCTGTAGCACAATGAAATAATATGTTGAAGTTGTATTTTCAATGCAGCCATCCTGATATAGAAATATGTACTATTCAAAAATATGTCAAAGGCTGTTCTAAAAAAGAAGCCAGCTTCCAGTCCTGATCTATTTGATCAAGTATGAACTACATGTAATCACAAAAAAAATATTTTTTCAGGAACACAATTGCAGTAAATTCTCCCATGCTGTATTTTACTGAACTAGATTGACAAAATATCTCGATCTATAGGATTCTACTCTATATTGAGCTGGAAGCATTTGATACATATAAATATACCTAGCCAAAACAGTTTATGTAAATATACTGAGTTTCTCATATCTGAAATGCATCCTAAATTTCCTGTTATCCTATTATCTGTCATTGTCTCATCTGAGAACTATGGCAGCAGAAGTCTGGTAGGTTTTTTTTTTTTGGTCCTTTCAAGTCATTGTTGATTCCTGGCAGCTGCTGGGAGTAGTCCCTAAAGTTTTCTTTGCAAATTTTCAGAAATGATTGCTATTGCCTCTTTCTTAGGACTGAGAGACTGAAAGCCAAGATCACTCAGCTGGCCTTGTGATTAATGCAGGTTTAGAACTCAGACTGCCCTGTTTTCTAGCCTAATCACTACCCCAGGGGTGTCAAACACAAGTCCCATGGGCTGAATCCGTATATCATATCTAGCCTGCGAGGGTCACCGTTGAAACAGTGAAGGACCAGCCCGTGGTGCCTCTCTTAGTGAAAATGGAGCTCAGGAGGGTCGCTTGTGGCCCTTCTGAATTCCATTTTCACAGGCAGAGCACTGCAGGAGCCCTGCAGTTTCCCTCAACACAGATGATGTTGAGCTGGCCATACGCTCCCTGGCTTCCCAAGGTCAAACACAACCCTGATGCAGCCCTCAATGAAATTGAGCTGCTTCAATTTCAATTGATACTCTGTTCCACACCAAATCTTTTATCTGTCCAGAATTAGCAAATTTGTTACTCCTTACAGCTTATTTATTCATCCACTACTGGAGTCAAATACTGGTACTCATATTTAATCTGGAAAATGAATTACTTATGATAACTAATACCAGTTTTGCTTCATTTTAGTATAATAATTTTGGTTTATAACCTGGCAGTCCAAGCAACTATAATAAATAAGGTAGGTATAGGTTTGCCTTCTTAATTTCCAATAATGTATGTGAATCACATAAAGCTATTCAGAGGCATTCTGAGCATTGGTAATTTCAGTACCCTCCCCTTTTCCCACATAATGCCTGCAAGCCTTCTCAGCCACAAAAGATGCTGCTGCTCAAGGAGAGACTTTATAGTCTATAAAATCAGAGCAGATTGATTAAGCAAAGAAAAACAAATCCAAACACATTCAGTTCAGTTTGGTAACAACACTTATTTTCCAATCATTTGCTTGGAGCTGAAAGCAGAACACTCAATAGTGAGTGGAGAGAGAATGAAAAGGTAGCTGAGCAGTTGAAGAATGAATGGAAGCTTTTAAAAGAACTTAACAGCAATATACCTCTGCCAGAAAATGGAGAATATTTTCACTTCCTATAGTTGCTGAATGATTTCAAAGTACAATAATTATACTTGAAAATTGCAAAAACTACAGCAATATTTTCTTCCACCTATTGACCAAGGGAGACAAATTGAAATTTTAGATTTTAGAGAAATCCTCACTCAGTAAAATATTGCCTGCCCAACTTAAAAAGCTGGAAGAAAAATACCACCACCAGATGGCTTTGCAACTGGCTGACAAACCGTACTCAATGAGTAGTCCTTAATGGGTCTAAGTCTACATGGAGGGAAGTAGGCAATGGGGAACCACAAGGTTCTGTCTTAGGCCCAGTACTCTTCAATATCATCATTAAGGACTTAGATGAGGAATAGAAGGGGAACTTACCAAATTTGCAGTTAATACTAAGCCGGCAGGAATAGCTAACACCCAAGAAGATAGGCTCAAGATCCAGATGGATCTTGACAGATCAGAACACTGGGCCATATTTAACAAAATGAAATTCAATGTAGAGAAAAGTAAAGTCCTACGCTTAGGCAAGAAAAAACAAAAGTACATATATAGACTGGGTGAAACAAGGTTCAACAGCAGTAACTGGATGACTAGATGACCTACAAGGTCCCTTCCAACTCTGTTTATCTGTTATCTGAATTTTTGGAGGGTTTTTTTTCCTTTCAAAAAGAAATAAATGGATAAGGATCTTGAATGTGCTTTTCAACCCTATAGAATAGAAACCCTATCTCTTTAGTTGCAACCTAGACTTAAATTTTGTGGCCCACTCTGATGTTCTACCAAACATAAGGACAACTTTATTCATTTATTTATTTTAACCTAGTTATATACTGGCTAGTTGCTCCAATTCCAGGGCAGTTTGCAATTACAGAATTCAAACACATTAAACAAATAAGATCAATACAATATATCATGTCAAAATTGTAACTATCATCATAGTGAACATGGCAGCCCAGTTATAAAAGTTATAGTTATACTACTTTTACCACTTCTTGTACCACTTTTTACACTTCTTGTACATCTCTTTATGGCAGAGATTTACAGCCCCACCTCTCCAGCAGGCAGGTGCACCCAGGTGGAGGAGCTGCTCTGAGACAACCAATGGACCAGTCCTGTGACTAGAGCCATGTAATATGGAACCAATTTTCCCACTGACATCATCAGGTAGACAGACAGACAGACCAGCACTCCGGCACACAGATCAGTATGTGTCCCAGCTCTGAATGATGCACAGCCTGGAGAAATTGCTATATCCAGCCCGGGGGCTGTAGTTTGAGGACCCCTGATCTAAAACAACAGGCATATTTCAGAAAATGATCCCATCCAGCTAATCCTGGGACTGCCACTGAGCCAAGATGTCTTTGGGCAAGTAACAATCCCATCTTCTTGGCATGGGCTTCTTCACTGTCCATATCAGAAACAATTAAACCAAATAATTCACAAGCTTTAATCATATTTATGAAGGCAAGAGTAAAAATGCCAAAAAAAATCAATTAATATTTTTACTTTTGAGTAAGACAACTTTAACGTGACAAAACACACCTATGTGGGTCATTAAACACAACATCGCATGACTGTGATTTGCAACTTCCTGCCAACTTTCCCCATTGACTTTGTTGGAAGCCTACTGAAAGATGACAAATAGTAATCACATGACCAAGGGACATTATAACCATTGTAAATGCATGCTCATTGCCAAGTGCTCAAATCACCATCATGTGACCATAGGCATGCTGCAAGAGCTGCAACTTTGAGGATTGACTGTTAAGTCTCCTTTATTAATAATTCTGAATGGTTGCTGAACAAATTGTTAGTAAGTAAGGACTACTGTATACATAAGGACAGTGATAACAAAATCTTATTTCTTAAAAATGTGTTATTTATCAAAAAATTTACTCTATATTAGAGGAACACATAAAAGCAAGGAGGCCAAGAATTCCATGCTCACTACCTACAGAAACACAATGAATAATGTGATAGAATAGGTTCTGGCAACTGTAAATTCTGCAACACATTATTTTGTCATTTTGAACTGCACATATACTGTCTGTGAACAGCATTCTGTTCTCACAACAGAACCAGTTCCAATTGCAGCTGCAACACTGTATGCCAAATGACATGTCCTGGAATTTGATGTATGCAACTGTAAAACAGTTGATACAGCAACTATATTTCTTAAAAGTGTGAATGTGACATGACGGTGCTGTGATCATGTGGCTGACTTTTAAATAAAAGCCATAACTACAGAGTACTGACACAGGTGCAGAAGTTAAATCCCCAAGCCATGTTTTTTTCTTTTGTTTTTGTCCAATCCTTCTCTGAACTCTGCAGTCAATTACTCTGTTTTGATTCAGGTGGAAACTGCTGTTTTGATATAACATTTACCTTTCTTGCCTCTTCATATTTTCATTGAGGACAATTTTCAATGCAAAAGTCTGGAAACTTCTAATTTTCACCGAAACCACAAAGTGCTCAATTTGGAGATTATCTTGCATTAGGTTGAGGAAAGTAAATGATGATGTAACTGCTGATGTGGTGTTACAAATATTATGTGCCTTGTCTCCATTTCATTTTTGCCTTTCTGCAAGCCTCAGTGTTTTGCTCGAATCTCTTGGCCTCTGAGCACCTTCTCATATTATTCATCTTCAACAAGGACTGGGGCTACAGTTTTGCTTGCTTTCCTAAAGTGGAAATTTCTTTATCCAGTTTTACTCTCGGAGTGCTAAATCTTATGATTTCAGCTCTTTAAATGCAAATAAAAATTTGATGAAATAAATGATGGTAGAGGGTATAACTGTTTCAGGGATTAGGTTTATTTGGTAAAATCACATGTTATTTTTGTACAACCATCCAACTTGAAGCAGGGCTCCCAAAGAAACAAGAAATAGGACAATGATGCTTATATGGAAACCAAATCCTGACACAAGTCTATTCAGATATCTCCTTGTCCCTGCATCCACACCAACAGCAGCACATAGGTCCCAACAATCACACAGACACACAGAGATACAGAGATACACACACACACATACACACAAACACCATGTTCTTTCTCTATTGTGGTACATGTTATCATCTGCCAGCAATCTAGATTCTGCAGAGGAGAGAGGATAACTTTTCACAAAATAATTAATGGATTCAGATTTGACTTTAAGACTAAAAACAAGGACAAAGTAATATTGTTGCATTTCATCCTCCCAGGACCCTCTACTGCAGATCTCAAAGGGAACATTTTTTAGGGGGAAAGAGTTTTTTAACAACACAACAAAGCAAGTGATTGATGAACTCATAAACATAGAAAGGTTTCAGACGATTACAAAATGTCTTAATAAAATTCAATGGTTTTTAACATTTAATAAATGGTAATTCATCAGATGCCTAAATATGTTTGAATATATGCATATTGCTGTCTTGTATTCCATCCTCTCATTTTCTTCCAGTTTAAATCATGTTAACAACTCCATGAACCTGAGCTGTTGATCACAAAAGCTTCTGCCATACAATAAAATGTCTTAGTTGGATATCATATGATCAGACTCCTCCTGATTTTTGCCGACCAGAGTCTAGCACAGTTCTCCTCTATACAGGTAATCAATTTGCAACCCCAATTAAGCTAAAAATTTCTGTTGTTTTAGTGAAACATTTGTTAAGTGAACTTTGCTCCATTTTACAACTTTTCTTATCACATTTTTTAAGTGAATAACTGCAATTGTTCAATTAGTAACATGGTTGTTAAGTGAACCTGGCTTCCCCATTGAGTTTGCACATCAGAGGGTTGCAAAAAGTGATCACATGACCCCAGGACACTGCAACCATCATAAATGTGAACCAGTTGTCAAGCATCTGAATGTAAATTACATGACCATGGTGATGCTGCAATGGTCATAAGTGTGAACAATGGTCATAAGTAACTTTCTTCAGTTGCCATTGTAACTTTGAATGGTCACTAAGTGAACTTTTGTAAGTCAATGATTATCTGCATATGGGATATAAAGCCAAAATGAATGATTTTTTTTAAATAAATGGTACATTCAAGATGTAAGTATTATCTTGCTTAAATAAAACTTAGAAACTTTTATTTTGCATTTTTACCTTGCAAAGGAAAGCAGTGGGCATGCAAGTGAAATCCTGGGTATTAACTTGGATAAGAGAGTTTGAAAACTGCTTAAAATTCTCCTGTATTTCTAATGCTTTGTTTCTTCTTGTCTGCTTCAAGCTTTTGCTATATATGTTACATCAATGAAGTCATCTTCTTCAAACTCAAATCTCATCTTTCTATCTTCTGTACTCACAATGGCTTTTTCCCTGCTGCTTTATATACTTCCTTTAATGCCTTTTTCTGCCTATGGACCACATACGTGACTCTAACTCTTTCAATCTCACCAAGTTTGTGTTTTTATCTTTTTAAACATATATTTTAACTACACAACTTTGAAACCAATTGTATGTGAACTTGAAGTATGATGTGTCAATTCCTATTTCAGACAAGTATCAAAGGAGTACTTTCCAAGCATCTTCAAGAATCTACAACATAATTTAAGCATAATTCTAAACCCTCCTAAATTGGATGCTTATATAAATATGAGTTATCAACTCTACTAGAGTTATAACCTTCAGTTCAAAGGAATGTACTAGCAGTCTTGCCAAGAGGCCTCTATATGTCTAGAACAAGTTTTTATCCTGTCTTCCTTAGGCTGATTTTTCAGGTTATCCAAATCAAACTTGTGGTTTTTTTGTTTTTTGTTTTAATTTATCAGCACAATGATATGCAAAAACTGTTGAAGTCAGCAAATATCTATGGTATTCCATTTTATTGTTTTCTCTTGATGAGCTAAGTCCATTGTGGGTCAGTTCACAGATGGCTGAGCAATTGAGCACTCCAGCTAGCACAGCATTATCTGAAGAGAAACCTAGCATAATTTTTACCTGCTAATTGTTTTACTTCCACCGAAGGAAGATCAACACTGTAATGAATTATTAAAACACAAGGCATGCAATATTACAACTCATTCAGTGACCTACATGCCTACATGTGCTTTTGATCTAGTGATCAATTATACTGGAGGTAACCAATTGACCTTGAATCATAGTATCTGAATTACACAAACCTTGGTTTCCTCCTATTTTGGTTCCATCCTATTTCCTAGGATGATTAACTGCTGGATGCTACAGAGAGTCTGTTCTTCCTCTCTTCACATGGCTTACTTTATACCGAATAAAGTTTTCTTAAGTAGTTCAGACTGCTAACAGCAAGTATTCAGACATAAAATAACTTCATGACACACACATCTAAAAACCTACAATCAAAGGCTACATTTCATTCATACTTCTGACCAAAACCTAAGCATAGCAAGCATCTTTAACACCTGAGCAAAAAAAGTTATGTTCTATTTCTGTTAATTGGGCTGGGAGGTTAACATATATTAGAAGAGACTTCAGACCTGGAACTGGAAATCAAGGCATGCTAAAAATATAGACTAGAGTATTTATTTCTTTATTTGAAGGCCACAAGGTGGCCTACATAATAATCCCTTCTGTTTTACAGAAGAAAGCACTGCTTGAAACTATAGCTTTATAAATCCTTGATTCAATTTAAAATATCCTCAGAGATTAAAGTAGTGACATTTATACATATACCACCTATGAAATACTTTTCTGAACGTTTTCTGTATATTTTATTAACATCTTTTGAAAATAACCCATACCTCATTTTGAGTTGAAATGAACATTCATATTTCAATTCTTTCCTTTTTTTACACTCCTGAATTTATTTTACTCACTTATTGCTCTAACTTTATTTCATTAACAACTTGATTTTGTCTGCAACTGTGGAGTTTATAAGACTCGTACAAATGGGAAATGTTCTTCAATTTATCTTCAGAAACTCCTCTGTCTCCACCAGATATCTCTGTTCTTTTTCTAGCTGAACCTGATTACCTGCTGACTATACAATCATATATATAGTAATCAAAACTTTTTTCATCAATATTATTGTATTTTTCATTCAGTGTTTAGTGGCTGTTGAGAATACCTAGCAATGTAAATTATGGCATATCAAACAGAAATTAGTATTTTCTTATTAAATTTATATGCTGCTCAAGTCACCAGTAAGGTGACTCTGTCCGTAAAATTTTATAGAGGCAGTGGATGATGTGTGGTAATGACAGAAATATCTCTTTTCCCATAATTGACAGAAGTTTTTTTTCCTCTATTATGAAATCCAGCTGGGTGACTTTGGACTAGTCATCCTCTCTCAGCCCAACTCACCTCACAGAGTTGGGTTTTTTATTTTGTGAGGAAAAATAGGAGGAGAAAAGAATATTATTTGTGTTTGCCACCTTGAGTTATTTATAAAAATAATAAAGGCAGGACATACATAGATAAATAAATAAAATAAATTGTTCTTCAACTGGACCTTTTCCACAGTCTTCTCATTTTTTTGATCCTAACAAATATAGTGCTGAAATAATGTGAATGGTGTGAGGTCATAGAGTTGTGCTCATGTTGCTTAAAAAACATCCCTCCCTCACCCATATCTTCAGCTTAAAGCTAGTAGATTTGAGGTTTTGTATTTCTTCCCCAGCTGTTACCACACAAAATATAACTGGATTTGCTCAATATGTTTAATGATGATGGAATTAGCTTCATTTTTTATTTAATCAGGTGCTAACTAAACAATTGGGGCATTCAGTTACACAAAACAGTAACAAAAAATTAAAATTAGCAAACATAGCCTAGGTGGTGTGCACAATCTACACATGCTTGTACATGTTGCCTTTAAAACACACATTCCATTTGTAGCTAGGAATGTTAGAATTTTGTTCTAAACTTATTACTCTTATTTTTAAATAAAATGAAGGGCAGGATAGGAAACCCTGAAGTTATTGTTGTGTATTCATGGACACGAATTTCCTCTTGTCCTCAATTTATATCTTGTATAACCCCTTTTTTACTGTAGTGCTGAAGGTGAATAAACTATCAAGGTCACTCTGGAAAGCTAGATAGCACAGAGAATCTTATTTCTATGACAATCAGGGGGCAGGAAGGCAATATCCTGTCTGTGTCTTATCTCTTTTGCCACTTTCATGAACATAACCTCTTGGTCCCATTTCATCAGTTTTAGTTATTTAAAGTTTAAAGCATAAAAGGTTGCCCAGCCCATGCTGTTTAATGTTGTAAGCTGCCCCTTTGGTATAGGCTCAGAGAATTCAAAGATACAAACACTGATACAGTTTTGCAAGGTACAATCCTCGTCACTGATCTTAGTTCAAATTTTGAAATCAGGCAATTAATCATAGCTTAATTAATATACTATGCATCTTTCATTTCACTGTAACAGAAATAAATCATAACTGTTTGATTAAAGAGTTGATATTTCAAGAAATAAAGATACGAAGCTTGAAAACATTCACTGGGTTTGGCAGTATGAAAACTACTTATAATTCCTGAGCTTGAAAAAAAAAATCATCAGAAACTTGACTTCCGGTTTGCAGGGCTTTGGCGGCAGGCAGGAATCAACGATTGTGCGCGGTTTTGGCCTGGGCTCGCCACTGGAGCACCCTGAGTCAGCTGGCTTCAGGGCTAAGCCACCCTTAGAGGTGGTGAAGAGGGGGGGCCCAGAAGGGTCGAGGGGAGCTGCATCTCTCCTCCTCAGCTGGCAAAATTCCCTTTCCCGAAGGCAGTAAGAGCGGTGGTCAGAAATGGCCGCCTCAAAGAAGCACTCAGCCAGAAAAGAAAGTGCAGGAGGAAGTTAAGAAGTGAAAGTGTTGGCTGACTGGGATAAAAAGCAACAACCAAGGTATCCTGGAATTTAAATTTTACAAAAGATACATCATTCCCAAAGAAGAGTCAGAAGCAGCGAATGAAAGTGAAAAGGGAAAGTTTTTTTTTTCACTCTCCTTCCTATGTTGACAGTGAAGAGAGCTGAATGAGAAATCGGAAAAATCTGCTTTGGCACTAATAGGTAACTA
>BHFT01024084.1:2230-27603 GCA_004320025.1 Laticauda laticaudata | reverse complement strand
AAGTTTTGTGCAGCTCAAAACTTTTTGAGCGGATGAAATCTCAGTAGACAGATGCTGGACGGATAGAACGTATCCGTATATTTTTTTGGTCTAGTAAAAAGCAATAAGGGGAAAATGCCTTTAATAAGTGTTAAAATTATAAAATAAATAAAGAGGGCTTTTATCTTTTATGAAAAACCTCAATTAATGGTTTTACGGAGTTTTCAGGGTACAAGTGGGCTAAAACCCGGAGGAATCAATGGTGCTTTTGGTTTTAAATTAATATCCCTCCCTTTATTATGATAATTTTTCAAAGGTTTTGCTATATTTAGTAAAACTGTTAGTTGCATCATAGATCTGTAAAGCGCCCAAATCCTAATGTCTTTCTTTAACTTTAGAATACAGGTAGACCTCGAAACCACAATAGGGACTGGAAACTTTGTCATTAAGTGTTGTGATAGTTGAGTGTTATGTTGCATGATCGCTGCTTGTGATCTTCCCTGCCAGCTTCCCCATTGACTTTGCTTGACGTGACCAACATGAATGGCAACCATATAACCATAGAGCACTGTGACTCTTATAAATGCACAATGGTTGCCAAGGAACCAAATGATCATGTGACTATAAGGATACTGCATTGGTTGTAAGTGTGAGGACCCGCCATAGGTCACTTTGTTTAGTGCCATCATAACTTTAATTCTTTATCCCATCCCCATAATCATTTGACTTTCAAATCATCTTAATTGAATTTACATAAAGCAAGTATGTACCCTTCATTTTTTGATGAAATCCAAAATACACTCATTTCTTCATTAGGTAGGTAGAAAAAACTTGAGGATTAAATATTTTCGAACAAGTGTAGAAGCGAAAATAATGGATTTGTTCACCAAAGGAATATGCATTCTCACTTCTTAAAAGTCTGGTTTTGAATCCCCTGCATATTTGTGATGCTAAATTAAAGTTGCTGCCTCTTTCTTTTGAAAAGCCCATCTTTAACAGCTCCACAACAAGCAGAGTCCCTTCACAGTGAGATGGGCAGCTTATAAATTTAATTTAATAAATAAATAAATTCTATATTGAAGCTGAACATGTCCAGTAGGTATGAATCTTATTTTATTTTGCTTAATTCCTCTTTCGACTCCAGCTTTAACATAAGAACTTACTAGAATCCACAAATGTCTTCATAAGTGGGATGAAAAAACTTGAGAGAAAAAGAAATGGGATGTGACAGAAAATAAAATGCACAATTATTCCAGCTGATCCCTAAACCTTAAAACATGTCATAACTTTTCATATTTTTTTCACCCAGTTCCTTTCTTCTGAGGTGTCTCATTGCTTCTTTCTCTCTTAAAAAGGCAGAGGAAACTATCAATAAAAAGGGTAATAACCAAAACATATAATTCATAAGCACATATATACATATATATAGTGACCTCAACCAAGTTACAGCCTGCTGATTTCAGAAAAGCAAATGTGGATTATAGACAGTGTATTTAATCTCAACAAAAGCCACCAAATTCTTAGCACTGAGAAAGACAGAAAACATGTTATCGATTTATTCAGAACAAAGGACTTGTGTTCAACACGCAAAGACTGATTCAAGAGTCGGAAATTAGTCTCTCCTTTGTTCTGTTTCTTTCCGTGGGACTTCAGCAACACAAAGAAAGAATTCATGATTGAGTTTACTAAGTCATGCAAAGTGTTTGTAGAGTACATGCAATGAGGGAAACCCTCTACAGGACTGCAGTTTATAAAGTGATTTTTTTATTTAAAAATTATTTTAAAAATTATATATATATGTTTTTTTTTATACATATATATGTATGTATGTATGTATGTATGTTTTTTTAAGCTTTCGCGGGTACTTACATGTGTGCTGTTCAGCTTCCTTTCAGCTTTTCTTCGGGTATTATCCATGTCATTGTAGTGCTGTTAAAGTGTAGCAACGTTTCGCAGAATCTCATCTGCCATCATCAAGGCTTTGTATGGATGTGGGTCTCACAGCCTCTGTTTAATCGGCTGGCCTATTCTGATTGGGTTGGGAGTCTTGGTCTGGTGTTCTGGACTTGGAGTTTTGATTGATTGGTGGTTTCTGGTTTTTCTGTCTGTTTTTGTGGATTTGATTAGGCTGGCAACACTCTGTTCTTGTGTTGGAGGCTTTCAGCGCAGTTGGCTTGTGTGAAAGGACGGCTGCTATCCATTAGGAAGACAGATATAAAGACTGACTATGCCCTACTAAAGTTTGACAGCCAATAGGCTTCCCCCCACAAAAACAAATACCAACTTGATCACAAAAACACACCAAAATAACAGAGACTAGAGATCAACAGATATGGAAAGCTGTCTTGCCTACATAAGAGGTACTACAGATAAAATCGAGTAAGATACTACAGCATCACATCAAGACTGTTCAAAACAGACAAAAAAATAGCAGCATCTTAAAACCCAAAGACAAAATTGAGCTGGAAAACAAGGCATGATCGAAGTTCTGTAACTCTGCCCGGCCACTACATTGGGACAGAACCAATAGAAGAATAGTACCCGCCTAGATGAATACAGAAATGCAGTAAAAAAGCTGGACAACACCTCATCACATAGTCCAACACATTGAAACGCACAGGTCACGAAATAACTTCAATGGCACTAAACGCTAGCACTATAGAAAACCGCAGCCACAGATCATCAGAGAGCCATAGAGATTGAAAAAGACCATGAAAGCATGAATAGAAGAGATGATTCCACCAGAGCTGTCATCATTTGGAATCCTGGAACTCTCAAATAGAAAGATCTTCAACCACAAGCAAGGCAAACACTGGGCACAAACAGACTCCTTGAAGCCTCCACTGAAACCCCACCAGGCAAGATGACAACGGCTGGTTCCTAATGGATAGCAGCCGTCCTTCCACGAAGCAAGCTGCACTGAAGCTCCACACAGAAACATGAGTGTTTGCAGCCAATCAAAGCACAAAACAGACAGAAGAAACAGAAAACCAATCAATCAAACTCCAAGTCAGTGAAACAGACAAGACTCAGCAATCAGAATAGGCCAGCTGAATTTTGAAACAGAGGCTGCGAGACCACATTTCCAACAGAAGCCTTGATGATGGCAGATGAAGATTCTCTGAAACGTTGCTACAATTTAACAGCATAAAAGATGTGGGATATACCCGAAGGAAGCTGAACAGCACACACACACATCACACACACACACACACAACACATAACATATATATATATATATATACATATACATATATATATCTCCTCCTCTATCAGCTATAGAATTTGAACTCAAACCAGTGTGAATCAAAACTCAAAACATAAAAATGCATGCACCTAGGTTAGTCAGAAGAAGGGTGTGAAAACAGCTCTTTACAATACCTAAAAATAGCTTGATGTTTCTCCTTTTTGGTAAAGCTCCACCAGATGCCCCTGTTACCTTCTGAAAAGAAAGAAAGAAAAAAAATAGATAAAAAAGAAGAGGAAGAGAAGGAAGAGGAAGAAGAAAGGGGTTTTTTTTAAATCTAATGTTGCTACAAAATTTTCCACTCCCCCCCCCCAATATATTCGGGGGGAAAAATGAGAACCCACATAAAAGCAATCTGCATTGATACCCTGGTATAAAATGGATGCTATTATTTCCAGTAACTAGAAACTGGTTCTATTGCACCACAAAGAATTGTCATGAAAGCAAATTCAAAACAGCAACAATGACCATGATAATAGAATCACTAGTTAATCATTGCACATTGTTGATAGTGTAGACCAGGGGTCTCCAACCTTGGGAACTTGTAGACTTCAACTGGCTGGCTGAGGAACTCTGGGAGTTGAAGTCTACAAGTCTTAAAGTTCCCAAGGTTGGAGACCACTGGTGTAGACTAACAGAGATTTAAAAGGAAGTATTCCAACAAGTGCAGATTCATTCTTTCCTGAAAAGGTAGCCTTGTGGGTTTTTTTTTTACTTACCTGCTTTTTAAAGAAAGTTTTCATCCTGCCTAAAGTTCAGCCTTCTCCAGCCCAGTTGCCCTCTAAATACATGGACTTCAACAGTCAGAATTCTACAGAAAACAAACCCATTGCTAAAAATGATGCATGCAAAGTCCACACGTTTGAAGGGCATTCATATTGCAGAAAGTTGTTCTACTCAGCTTAGATTGCCCCCAAACAGAAAAATCAAGTGCCACTAATGCCCTAATGTACTGTATTAAAAATATGATTGTTGGTTGTATGTGTCATTCATGTGAAGGCACAGGGAGCATTCATATCATGCACCAATCTTTCTCAAATCCATATTGGCTCAGGATGATAAACTTTGCAATTCAACACTTTACGAGAACAACGGGCTGAAGAAGGCTGCCAAAGACTTTGTAATCTATTTAAGAGTTTCCCATCCCCTCAAAAAAAAAAAAAAAATTCATGAGAATTGAGGCTTCAATTTATCCTGCCACCATCAAAAAAGTTCAATGAGAAGTTTATTTCATCAAACACTGGTCACCACCATGCTTTTGATGGGAGTATGACAAATGTAATAGGTTGAAAAAAGGTGGGTAGAATTGATATGCTTCCCCTCTCCATTAGGAGAGGGGGATAGCCTGGGATACTCCAGATAAGCAGGGGATCAGACTAGAAGACCTTCAAAGTCCCTTCCAACACTATTGTTCTGTTACTCTGTTGGGATTACTTTTGAGTATACTGACTAAAATTCAGAGCACTGTATTCCATCACATCTGGGCAGGATTAACATAGAAAAGGCTATCGTGAAATATAAAATCTGGATCATAAGCTCCAAAAATATCATCTCTTTTTGGAATATAAATATATATTATTTTCTTGCCATCTTTTCAGAAGCTGAGAACATTGGCTATTACTAAATGTAGTAGCAGATCAGTGTCAGTGGACATTACAATAAATGTCAATTTTCTAAAGAAAGAGGCATACAAAGTCATAATAAATAAATCAACAATGTTTGGCACTGAAAGATATCCCCATTTTATTAACTGGGTATAATTTTTGGCCTTGCATTATATTTCTGTGAAGTTATAACTGTTAGACACCTGTCCATAAAGTATTTAAAAAGCATGATCGAATCTGTTCTTTGGGTGCAAGCAAATACCACCCAATAAATTTAAATAATTACACAAAACAACACTTTAAATAATTTAGCATGCTAGACCACCTATTGCTCGTGGTATAATAATTTAGCATGCTAGACCATCTATCGCTCGTGGTATAGTGTGTTAAATTAGTCTCAAAGTAGATGCAATTAATAATTGAAATCAGCAATTAATCAGCCATTAAAACACCTGTTCAAAAAGATGTTATCAATCTAACATATTTATTAACCTTCTATAAAAAAAATGTTTGCCCCTCAATTCTGCAGAATACAAGCCAAAGAGCTGGGAACCCAACAAAGAAGGTAGGACCCAGAGTTGATATCAGGCAAGCTTATAGAAACTATAGGAGACCCCCTTATTTTGTCAATGAATCTGTAGGTTCATATAGAAAGAACCTGGACCTTAAAATTTTAGAGCAGGGGTGTCTAACCTTGGCAACTTTTAAGACTTGTGAACTACAACTTCCAGAGTTCCCGAGCCATTGGAAATTCTGGGAGTAAGTCCACCAGTCTTAAAATTGCTAAGGTTGGACATCCCTGATTTATAGATTTAAAGGGAATAATCACAAATGTATAGTTTGCCAAGAAACAAATTGGCATCTAGTACGGTGCCTTAAGAATAGAAATAATATTGCCTTTTGGATTCCGCTCAAGATCTCCTGTCTATCAAATTATTGTATCAACCAAAGTTTCCAGACAATTCATGGTCCTTCTTTTTTATGACAATCAACCCATGACATAAAAGGCACACTTTTAAGGTTATGTTTTCTCAGAAAGTGGTATAGCTAATGTACTAATGAAAGGTGGGGATTAAAAATATTCCTGCTGGTTGCTTCTAATTGGGAAACCGGAGAAGAATTGGATCAAAACAGAGTATATAATCCTGTTATCATATCTAATCGAATTCAATCTAATCTAAATCTGATCCAATTCCAACCTTCTTTTTTAATAGCATACCAACTACAGTATATTCAACCTACAACACTACAAACTTGCAAAATAAGTGGAAAACATTTGTGCCCTAAATTTAATATACACACACAACAGGAGTGGGATGCTACCCATTCTGCCTGGCTCTATAGAACCGGTAGTTCTAAAGAGCAGCAGACACTGAACCAGTTCTGTTTCTGCTGCTGTTTGGCCCACCTGCCCACCCAGGCTCTTACCTGTCCTTTATTTCCTGTTTTTTCAACCTCAGCTGCTTTGCACAGCACAGCTGAGGTTGAAAAAGCAGGAAAAAAGAGGCTTTTCAAATGCTATGCATCCATGCGCAGCACTTTTCAGCTGTGTGGGTAGCATAGCTTAAGGTTTTTTTCACATGCGCGCATAGCGTGCATCAGGTGCACATGCGCACAAAGCCCGCATGCGCACACAAAATATAGTCACCGAACTGGTAGTAACAGCAGTTGAATCCCACCCCTGAACACACACCTATACTTAATACAATATGTATTGGTATTTTAGATAGACAGATAGATATTATATCTATATAAAATGTCTATCTATCTATTTATCTTATCTATCTATCTATCTATCTATCTATCTATCTATCTATCTATATCTCTATATATCTCTATCTATATATATATATATGATAATCTACAATTAATATGTATAAGCATCAGCAATCAATAAAAATCCATACAATCAATAAAACACAGCAACTACTTATATGCAATTTTTATTTACAGTCCAAAAGTTTTTTTTTAATCTAAACTTTTAACAAAAGGGTCATATATAAAAACAAGAGATGGTGCAAGTTTTGGGATTTGAAGTGGGGGAAGTCAGGGGTTTCAAATTTTTTTGAATTTCAAAATTCAAAATTTTGGGGATTTTCAGGGATTCAAAATTTTCAGGGATTCAAATTTTTTAACAACCGGTTTTGTGGGCATGGCTTAGTTGGTGGGCGTGGCTTGGTGGTCATGTTATTGGCTGGGCGTGGCCAGTTCAATATCACATCGAGGCATGCATCTCCTCACCTGGCCTCTCATGACTGTGGTGGGGATGCTGCAACAGTCGTAAGTGTGAAAAATGGTCATAAGCCACTTTTTTCAGTTCCATTGTAACTTTGAATGGTCACTCCACACAAGCAAAGTACCAGCAAAGGAGGGGAAAAAAAACTCCAGAGACATTCCTGAGACAGGAAGTCTAGTCCTGCCAAGAATGTAATAAGGGTTAACGGAGAGGCAGTTTCTGTAAGCAACTCCAAAATATTTCCTTCCTGCCTTCCTTACAGGATTAGGCCAGTAATTTCTTCTAACAACCAGTTCTCCGAACTACTTAGAACGTTAACAACCAGTTCTACCGAATAAGTGCAAACTGGTAGAATCCCACCCTTGAGGGAAGTGCTTCAGAACATACATGTCATCAGTCAGCAAATCCTTAAATCAAAAAGATATTTTCCTGAGACTCCTCTGCAACTGCTAAATAGTCCCAGGAAAAGCTACAATAACTTTAAGAAGTTAGTGATTTGTCCTATGCAAACACACATACCTTTTCCCCTTCAAATTCAAAGTGTTGCTTAAACCTCTTAACAATACATCTTGAAAGCAAAATCTCAAAGAAAACAAGGACAGGTGTCTTTAAAGCAATTCATTATATAGAAGACTTTTTAGAAATCCTACAAATTCTTCCATGTTCAACAAAGTTCAAAACTGAGCTACAGGGATGGGTAAGCATGCAAGAGTGTAGGTAAAGGGCAAAAAAGTCAAGATGACAGCCACAGTTGTGTCATCATAGTTACTATTTTGATTTTGATTATCCCTTCATAAATGTCTCGATAGATCTGCATGTCAACTTCCCTGTACAGAAATTTAAGTCTACAAATGCATATATTTCCACCAATCTTTATCAGATCTTCACCTGTCTTTTGTTTACTTGTTGGCACAAATGTGGTTCCACTTTCTAATATTAAACTAAAATAATTAGAATAGTACGCGGACAAATTGTTTTTGCAATAAATTTCAGCACCCATATGCTCTGTTTTTACAGAATTACTAAATAAATACATAAGCATCTATTTGTCTTGGTTACCATGAAAAAAATTCACAAAATAGGTGAGCATACCAAAAACGTGGCCCATAGGTAACCTTTAGCCCAGCAATGGCACTTCTGAAGTTCACACAGACCTTCCCCACCTCAATTAAACAAGCCTCCTCGCCTCCTTTTTCAGTTGTTTTGGAGGTTAAAGGAGGTTTAAAAACCATTCTATTGCCTTGAATATTCAAAGTGCTAAAAAAATGCAAAACGTAGTGCAGCCAGCCAGGAAATTAAATACATTATTATAAAATTAAGCCAAAAATAGATTGCAATCACAACTGTTTTAGCTAAACAGAGAAAGCCTACCTAGTAAATGATGCAAGCAATTAAATCAAATAGAAAATGGATGAATAAAAACAACTGGAAATGATGGAAAATAGATACTGATTCTATTCTTTACATTTTCTTTCAACAGGGATCAATTTCAGATGTGATTAATGACACCAAGATTATTTAAAGTAACAACACATCTGACATATCTATAGATTTCATGTTGGAGGCATCCAAATGTACAGGTAGTCCACAACTTATGACCACAATTGAGCCCAAAATGTGTGTTGCTAAGTGAAAAATTTGTCAAGTGAGTTTTGCACCATTTTATGACTTTTCCTGCCACGTTTGCTAAGTGAATCACTGCAGTTAAATTAGTAACAGATTTGTTAAGTGAATCTCGTTTCTCCATTGACATTGCCAGAAGGTCGCAAAAGGTGATCACTTGATCCCAGGACACTGCAACCGTCATAAATATGAGCAAATTGTCAAGCATCCAAATATAAATCATGTGCTACAATGGTCATAAGAGTAAGAAATGCCCATAAGTCCCTTTTTTCAGTACCGTTGTAACTTTGAACGGTCACTAAATGAATTGTTATAAATCAAGGACTACTTGTACACAGAGTGTCTTTATCTGCATTGATGTGTCAACTCCGTAAGAGAAGGACATAAAGCTATAAAAATTGGATCATCTTTGATCGAACACAACTGATAAATATTGTATATTAGCTTCTGTGGCCAGGAGGCTGACAAGTATTACATAGAATACAGTAGAATTTTTTATTGGCCAAGTGTGGTTGTACACACAAGGAATTTGTCTTTGGTGCATATGCTTTCAAGTGTACATAAAAAGAAAAGATACATTTGTCAAGAATCATAAGGTACAACACTTATAATCATAGGGTACAATAAGCAATCAAATCATACTAGGAAACAGTCACAAGTGGGAGGGGATGGGTGATAAGGAGTGATGAGAAGATTAACAGTAATAGTAGCGCAGACTTTGTAAATAGTTGGACAGTGTTGAGGGAATTATTTGTTTAGCAGAGTGATGGCTTTTGGGGAAAAATTGTCCTTATGCCTAGTGTCATTTTGAAGGTCGGAGTTGGAACAGTTTATGTCCGTGATGTGAGGGGTCTATAAATATTTTCACAGCCCCCTTTTAGACTCATGAAGTATACAGGTCCTCAATGGAAGGCAGGTTGGTAGTAATTGCTTTTTCTGCAGTCCTAATTACTCTCTGGAGTCTGTGTCAGTCTTGTTGGGTTGCAGAATCAAACCAGACAGTTATAGAGGTGCAGATAGACTCAATAATTCCTCCGTGGAACTGGATCAGCAGTTCCTTGGGCAGTTTGAGCTTTCTGAGTAGTTCCTACTGATGTGTAAACAATCTTCAAGCCAAACCTGCTGGTACATAGCTTCAATAGTTTTCTACAACTTGCTGGAAAGATTTCCAAGAAACCGGAAAGGACATTGCTGGATTCTAAAGTTACCACTGTAAATTCAAATTAGTATTATCTTCATTTCCAAAAATACAGCACTGTAACCAGCCAATGCAATCCTAGGCTGCATTAACAGAGGGACACAACCGAGATCCCGTGAAGTTCTAGTACTGCTTTACAAGGCCTCAGTAAGACCACACTGGAAATACTGCATCCAGTTCTGATCGCTACAATATAAAAAAGATGATGAGACTCTGGAAAAGAGCAGAGAAGAGCAACAAGAATGATTAGGGGACTAGAAGCTAAAACATATGAAGAACGGTTACAGCAATTTAGTCTAGTGAAAAGAAAGAAAAAGGGAGACATGATCGTGGTGTTCTGATATCTGAGAGGCTCCTACAAAAACAAGGAGGGGGCCAAACTATTCTCCAAAGCACCAAGACAAGAACCAATGGATGGAAACTAACCAAGGAGGGAAGCAACCAAAAAAGAAATTTCCTAACCGTGAGAGCAATCAACCAATGGATCAACTTGCCTTCAGAAGTTGTGGATGATTCCATCACCAAAAGAGACTGGACAACTATTTATTTGAAATTAAATAGGGTCTCCTTATTGAGCAAAGGGTTGGACTAGAAGACCTTCAAGGTTCCTTCCAATTCTATTATTCTGTGTTCTAAGTGGCCCTGAAGTGCTCTATTTCTGGTAATTTCCAGAAATTCAGAAGATCCACTTCCTACAAAGAAGATTGAAATCAAGCACAGGATTTTGTATTGCACAATATGTGACTGTGTGTTGTGATTCCCACCACTCCTTAAAGCTCCAGAATCTGGCAGATACAATATTTCTTTTTTTAACTTCCCAGAGACCTTTGTAAGTGCTTTGCGACAAAACCATCAAAGCAATTTTTTATAACACAGAGTTGGAGAAGGAGTGCTGCTGGTGCCAGCTGCTACAAAGCTGATCATTGCAGGGAAATTATTTCTCACACAATTACAAAATGCTTGGAAAGATTTAAAACTGTACTTAGCAAGAAGAATTGGATATAAATGTCAAAACAGATAATAAAATACTCAGTATCTCCCAAGCGTGCCCTAAACAGCATTTAGAATGAAATATATTTATACAATGTTGGCTGCCACTGCTGAATAAATCAAACATGTAAAAAGGACTGAGATTTCTTGTCATAAATAGTGAATTGCCAAAAATGTAGAATGTGGCATTTCCAGAGGGATGACTTTAAATGCTGCTCACCAAATCAAAAATAAAAAATCACAGAGCAATTCTGCCTTTTTTTGTCTCTTTCACACATTTTCTCTCATAACGAAAGTTGACAGGCAAAGCAGTAAGGAAATGTATGAATAAAACCAGAGACTTGCATGATTAATCTGGAAGCATTTATAAAATAACAGAAAGTAAGCTGAGATGATTAATAAGTATATTTTCCACCTGAGCCATCTATTTATTTATTTGAATCTTGCCTTTATTGTTTTCACAAATAAGGCAGCCAACATATGCAACACACCTTCCTCCTCTTATTTTCCTCACAACAACAATCCTGAGAGGTGCCTATGGAGATTCTCAATCATCCAGGTCATGGCTGTTCCAAAGGTGGTTTTTCAAGAGGAAATCGGACTTTCTTTGTTTTTGCTTGAAGTCTTTTTGCTTCCAATCCAAGAAGCTTTCTTCAGTTCTGATTAAATAGTGGAAAAGCTTCTTGGATGAGAAATGAAATGTCTTCAAGGAAAAACAAAAAGACCAGTTGCCTCTTAAAAGGCACCTTTGGGACAACCCTGTGAGGTAGATTGAGTGGTATCAAGCTTAATTTTATTGTGTTTCCCTCAGAACAGGGCTAAAGGGAGAAGGGACTGAAGGTAAATTATGTCTCCCAGACAACCATAAATGGTGTGATGAAAAGTCACTATAGGGCTATGGACCTATTTTTCTTGTTTTATTTTATTTTTTTCCTCAATCATGTGTCACTCTTACCATACTCAGTAATCAGACTTTCAGCTCTTTATTCATGCAAAACCTTCACTAATTCAAGTTTATCCATTTTATCATATAATAACTACACTGCAATGTAGAAGCATCTTATTCATCCTCTTTGTTTATATCCATTTTTCATTCATTCACTGGGAGGTAAATCCTTCTAATATATTTCATACAAGACCCTTCCTTTACTGAAGTTGTTCTATTTTAATTTCTTTCACATTTTTTTTCTTTTCTCCCCTCTCTTTTTTTTCCAAGATCCACTTTTGACGTTACCAAAAACTGCCCTGTCCTATATCCAGAACCTTTTATTGACCTGTTTTCCATCACGAAATTCTTTCTTTACTGTTTTGCAGGAACAATTAAATTGTGTTCTTCTCCTGAGTTTTTGAAAAAGCTATAAAGGATCTTTTATAGCTTTTAGCCTGACTTTGGGATTTGATGTGTTATCAAGTTCTCTCCTGCAGGAGAATGTGAGTCCTTCAAAATAGCCCAGATAAGAAGTACAACTATGAATATAGCTCTATTGTTATTGTAAATTAACACTATTAGAATCTTGTAAGATTGAAAGTATTTATCCTCCTCTTCTTTTATTCTCCAGAATAAAAGGACGGTTCTTTCCAAAATGCCTCTCGTATCTCCTTTGTTTCTGTGGACTTAGAAATCTTTTTTTACTGCTGGTTGACCAGTTTGGTTCTTCCTCTTGCCTCCTAATCTGTTATCTGTTACCCATATACCATTAGAGTATGTGAATTGTTGCTAAAGGTGTTTGGAATATTTTGGAACTTATTTTTATCAATCACTGTAGCATGTATAGATGCTGCTCAGAGTCTGCTACAATCAAAGTGGCTTAGAATGTGTCAGTAATTCATTGAAACTAATAAATAATAAATAATCAGACAAGATCATCACAAGCTCAGACCATCTCCATTCAGACTTCTTATAATCTCCCCTAAATGCTTTTTTGTAAGATCGGGAAGATATAGACTAGGTCACATCCTTATTCATGGTCATGCCAAATGTTGCATTTCCTTCAGTGTTACTCAACAACAGTGTTGGTAGTAGAGTTTGGGCACATTTTTCATGTACTATAAGCAAAAGTAGTCATGTTTTGTCTCCAGCAACCTTCACATTATCTTCTGCTACTTTTTTCTCTTCCTTTCCCTTGTTCCTTTTTTCCTTTCTCTTTCTTTCTTTCTTTCTTTCTTTCTTTCTTTCTTTCTTTCTTTCTTTCTTTCTTTCTTTCTTTCTGCCTTCAGGTCAGTATTGACTCCTGGAATCCATTTGTACTACAGTTTTCTTAACAAGATTTCAAAAGTGGTTTGCCTTCTTTCTAGGACTGAGAGGGCGTAATTGGCCCAAAATCATCTAGGTGGCTTTGTGCCTAAGGTACAACCAGAACTCACAGTCTCCTGATTCCTACCCTGGTGTCCTAATCACTACGTACATCAAGCTGGCTTTCCTATGCTACCCAGAACATATAATATTGATGCTATTTTGCAAGCCACAATACTGTTCCTTACATCCCACCAACTAGGACAAATATGCATGATGCAGTTAGAATACCTCAAGTCTGATTTAGGGTATCTCTGTGTGCTGTTCAATACATTAGGTAACAGTTGCTCTCCAAAGATTTTGATCAGACCAATTGAATTGCATCTGTTGTTTCAGTAGCAGTGAATGTTTTTATGGATATGATGGCTAGCCTGATGTCCATCCTTTCTTACTTTCATTTGGGGTTAGGATCAGCAAGGAAAGATATACATTAGTATTAAATCTTGTTTTAGTACTGGTACCCTTTGTGAAGAAGCAGTCACAGGTGTTCCTCATAAATACAGATAGATTGGCACTGAAAAATGTAAGAAATGCTACTCCAAGAGAACCACTGAGCGTAAAGAGAGATGAGGAGGCCTTTCATTTATGGAAGAAGTATTACTTTATTATTTTATTTATGAACTTTATACACTGCTGACTGTGCAACAGATCAGGAACTGCTTGTGTGTGAGCTAAAGTGGAAGGAGAAAACTTAACGATTTCCACAATATGACTCTGAGCGAATATCCACCATTTTCAAAGAGAATAGCAGGCGTTGCTTTGAAGTCCTGAACATTATTGAGATGTAACCTTGGGAACAGGAGAATGAAATCAAAGTTCTTAAGGATGAGCACAAAGTGAGACTGTCAAAGCCCAAGAAACAGAAGAAAACAAAAACTGATATCAGAACAAATGGTGGTAATTGCCAAGAAAAGAAACCAAAGCAAAGAAGTTGGGGGACAACTCTGGAAGGAAATTAACAAAGGGTTTCAGAGAGTTGCTAGAGACAAGAGCTATATTAGGATAATGAAAATAGAAAAAGACATGGAAAAATAATCTTTTCCAAAAGATCTTATAATTCAGAAGGAAGTTATAACCTAAATTGGTATGCTAAAGGATGTAAACTGATAGATAGTAACCGATTCCAAGAAAATCAAATATACTGAAACATACCGAAATTATGCACAATACAAATATCAGATCCCAATATATATTAGATAGTATTTCCTATTTATAAGAACATCTAGTATGAAAAGAAGTTACAGCAACACTCCAGTAATTACCTATTCAGAAGGCTATAGAAACTGATGGAATACAAACAGAAATACAGCAAACAGCAGAAAAGTGTTTAGTGTAAGATCAAGATTCTATTTTTCTATCCTATAGTAAAAAAGAACATGTGAGGTTCTTTGTGCTATCTGAGCTTGGCTGTTTTCTTGCAAATGTTTCATTACCCAATTACCGGTAAGTAATATGCTGTCACTATATGTTATCTTTCTTAGCTTGGTTGTGTTCTTGCAGATCATTTCATTGGAGATTCTCAGTCATCCAGGTCATGGTTATCTCAAAGGTGCTTTTTCAAGAAGCAACTGGACTTTCTTTGTTTTTCTTGGAAGATGTTTCACTTCTCATTGAAGAGCTGAAGAAGCTTCTTGGATGAGAAGCGAAACGTCTTCCAAGAAAAACCAGAAAAATCACTTGCCTCTTAAAAAAGCACCTTTGGGATTTCATTCATTGGGTAATGAAACATCTGTAAGAAAACAACCAAGCTCAAAGAGCCACCCAAGACCTCACAATTTATCTTTGAATATATTCTCTTTTATTAATAAATAACATTATTGAAATCCCCCTTGCCTCTGTTTCTTCATCTGGCCTACCCTGTGAAAGACTAATAGATACCCAGAATAGACCATGGTATTCAAAGTGGGATCTAACCAATTCCTAATAGAGATGAATCATCACTGCCAATGCCTCTATGACCAAGTTCCTCTATATCTACAAAACCAAGGAACACTCCACAATTCAGATCACATATTGATGAAGCTTCCATCACAAAGATAGAGACCAGGAGAAGTCTTGGAAGTGGAAGGTCCTCAATAGATATTCATGAACTGCACAACTTTATAATGCCATTCATCAAATTACATTTTCAAACAAATATAAATGTTCAAATAACAATTTTTGAAGCAGCCTTCTGAAGTCTTCGATAGATTAGCACTTACCTCTCTCATATGCCGCTTGATATATAAGTATACACATTGTCCTGTCTTGCGATAATGCCTTTCTACATGTTCCCTTCCAAATCCCAGGAAAGTATTCATGCAAACATAAAGGCCTCCTTCGGAATCCTGTGGAGAAGAACAGAAAATTATTTAGGGCATATTTGGGGCACCTGACAGAATTCTTCAGCACAGTGAGGGATATAAATTCCTCTTTAAAGAATCAAAGAATTGGAAGATATCTCAAATGTCTTCTAATCCAACTTCCAGCTGTGTGCATAATCTGATAAATCACTTTGGACAGATGGCTATCCAGCCCTTGTTTTAAAACTTTATAAAGAGGAAAATACTATTTCATAAGATAATCTAACTTACTGGTTGACAGCTTTGCCATTAGGAAGTTCCTCTTAATTACTCACTTTTCTATAGTTTTAACACTGGTTCAAGTTCTGTCTTCTGGGGCAACAAAGAACTCTGTTCCTTCTTGTATATGACAATCCATTGACTGGTATAATACCTCCCTTTGGTCTTCTCTTCTTTTCCACCTTTAACCATTCCTCTACTTTGTGGTAGTCTCTCAAATATTGGAAGACTGCTATCATGTCCTCCATAGTCCTTCTTTTCACTAGACTGGCCAAAACCAAATCCTCTAACCGTTCTTCATATGTTTTAGTCTCCAAGCCTTGAATCGTCTTAGTTGCTTTTCTTTGCATTTTTTCCCCAAATCTCAACATCTTTTTTCTAGTGTGGTGATCAAAACTGGATGCAAGTATTCCAGGTTTGATCTCACATATATATATATATATATACACCCTTCCACCTACACAGACACACAATCTGTATAGGCAAGGGTCTCCAACTTTTCTTGGACCAGCGGGTATAGATCATATTTTCAGAACATGTTGCAATCATTCAAAGGAAATAGAAGCTATGCACAGCGTTCCTGCTCACAAAAGACAATCACAGTGGAAACAGCCAATAACAAAAACCCTGTAAAAGGCATTTCCTTGCAAATTTTCCTTGTGACACCCCCTCCTACTTTATGAACCTCAAGCATATTTGCTACAGAATAAGCTCAAACGAGAAATAGTATTTGCACTCTCATTCTTAATATTCGAATTTCTGAAGACTCGCTTTCTATTTGGGAACAAAGGAATAGTTGACTAATACAATAATGATGCTGTTAGACCAGGGGTGTCAAACTTGCATCATCATGGCAGCATCATGTGACATATTGGGACTTTTTTCCCCTTCGCTAAACTGGGCAGGGGCGGGGCCAGCACGTCACGCATCTGGCCCGTTGGCCACAAGTTTGACATCCCTGTGTTAGACAATCTGATTGAACATTATAAGTGATAAATTTTATATGTTTATTGCACTGGTTAACTCTGTATTATTTCCTTCTGAGCTACCTGGAGAATATGGGATACAATAAATTTCAAATAATAATAGCTCTGAAATGACATAAAAGCACTTGTGATAATTAAATAAATGCAAGTAACACATAAATAATTCTGGAATAATTGTCTTTTTCCTCTTCCTAAGCAATCTGCTCCTAATAGCCACTAGCATTTTCCAGCAGATAATGTGGCAAAGAAAAACTGAGGGAAAGCTTAAAGAACATAAAAACATTGCAAGCCTTTTGGATTTAGACTGTCCTTGAATAATTTTGAACATCAAAGGCATTTTTTTTTGTATGTAGATTTCTGTTCTTTGTTTCGTGCTACATTTTTTTTTAAATTATTGTTTGACTTGAGTATTTGTAGGATGTGAGACAATCACAGACTTCAGAACAATTTATAAAAGAAACCCAAAGATGTTTTTTTCAAGAGGCAACTGGACTTTCTGGTTTTTTCTTCAAAGATGTTTCGCTTCTCATCCAAGAAGCTTGTTCAGCTCTTCCTTTATAAAGGAAAACAACAACAGTACTTTCAAGCCACTCAAAAGGTGAAAACATGGCAAGAGAATCCCAAAGTTTGGTGAGGAGGTGCGTGTGTCATAAATACATTAAAAAAAACAAACCTGAGCTATTCACAGTGATGTCTCTATCAAGGTTCCCATACTGGGGAACAGCACATGAGAAAGCCTATGTCCAAGGAGCTACAGGAAATCCCTGATTTACAACCACAATAGAGCCCAAAATTTTTGTAGCCCCATGTAGAGTGCTTTACAGTAATCTAACATGCAAGGATATTGAGGCATTTAGATCACTGCAGGCATTTTCTCAGATCCAAGAATGGCTACAGCTGTCCCATTTTATACAGCTGTCAAAAATACAGCTATTCCAAGCCAAAAATAGGCACTCTTTGCCATTACAGTCACCTGGGCCTCCTCCCCATGCTGTCCATCTGCTCTTTTCGGACAACTACAGTTTAATCTAGAAGAAGATGATCCATTTCTCTGTTTGTTTATAGTATTCCACATTGATGGGTGTTCAGTGTCACAGTAGGAACACAGTTAAAGAAGGGTGCAGTTAGGGACACTACAGGTACTCCTTGACTTACAGCCGCAATTGAGCCCAAAATTGAAATCTAGGATTGAGTTTGGACAGCAACTGAGCTCTTCCTAGAATTGAGGATGTACAGGAAAGTTTCCATCCCAAAGTCAAAACATATAGACCAGTACTAGCTAAAATACACTGTAGTCTGTGGTTGTTCTGTTCTCAAACCAAGGCAGCGTGATTAGTTGATGGTTCAGTGCAGCGCACAAAGTTAGATTGATTCAGTATGGCATGGCTAGTCTTGTGAAGAGAAGGACCAGGGGAGACAGGATAGCAGTCTTCCAATATTTGAGGGCTGCCACAGAGAGGAAGGGCTCAAGCTATTTTCCAAGGCACCTGAAGGCCAGACAAGGAATAAATGGATGGAAACTGATCAAGGAGAGATTCAACCTGGAAATAAGGAGAAACTTTCTGACAGTAAGAACAATCAACCAATGGAACAAAAGTTGCCTTCGGAAGTTGTGGGAACGTCATCACTTGAGACTTTCAAGAAGAAATTGGACTGCCATCTGTCAGAAATGGTGTAGGGTCTCCCGCTTGGGCGGGGGCTTGGTTTAGATGACCTACAAGGTCCCTTCCAACTCTGATTATCTGTTAAATTTGTTAAAGTAAACTCTTACTGTATTCAGCTAACCATGGGTTAGTAGGTGGTGTAATTTGAGCTTGCCGTTCACATTTGTTTGCAGAAAAGATAAGCACAGTTCAACTGCAACAAATGAAGCAAACTTCAACAAAGCATTATTTTTTTATTCAGGTTAATTAAATGGTTAAAAACACAATGCACCTCTCCATACAGAGACTCCCAGTTTAGGAGTCGTTGCAAAACAAGTACATCCTAATGCCCATTTTCTGCTTATGTAACAATATAGCCCTCAATCATCACAGATTTTAAGTATCTTGGAATGAAGCAGAAGAAACTGCCTTAGGGAAGTTTTAGCTACGTAAGCTTTTGGTACAGAAGGATGTCCTTCAGCCAGTTGACCTTAAGCATTTAAATCTATAACATTGTTTGGTAATATTTTTGGCCTTCCTAATCAGCCCAACTCCCAATTCAGAGAGACCTGCTGGGTGACACTTGAGATTTGAAGTGTGGGAGTTATAAATATAACCTACCAGTATCTTCCAGCCAGATAATAAACACCAGGCAGCTGAGTTGCCTTTGAATGCGTACAGAACTTTTCATGGACAAACAATCTTAAAAAGAGACGATCCAACCACTAAAAGCAGAGACTCCTTAAAATATATATTCTTAATAAGAGGAGTAAAGCAAAGTGTTAAAAGGAAGAAAAGTATTCCTCAACATTTCCCCTATTTCTGCCTTCATATTTGTCAGATTCCTCTGGATTTAACAAAAAAAACATATTTTATGGTCAACTTATGATCATAATTGAGCCCCAAATTTCTGCCACTAAACGAGGCATTTTTAAGTTTGCCCCATTTTACAATCTTTCTTGCCAGACTTGTTAAGTGAACCACTGAAGTTGTTCAATTAGTAATAAGTAAATCTGGCTTCCCCATTGACTTTGAATGTCAGAAGGTCACAGAAAGGGTGTCAGCTTTGGAAGCCATATTGAGACCAGATGTTCCCATGCTGCCACATTTTGAGCCTGGGAAAATGGAAGGGTGGGGAATTTCTTGGAGTGTATGTAGTTAGACATAATAACATTCTTTTTCTAAGTCAATGGGGGTGATTAGGGCGTGTGATGTGATGATGGGTGCAGGGGATGGATTGGTAGTTTTTACTTATTGCCAGGAAGCAATAAGTAAAAACCTGAAAGTTTCGGGATTCCACAGTTGTGCCACTTTACTATCCAAATAGAAGGAACTTTTGAGAAGATGTCTGTCTCAGAGTTATTGGTTGGAGTGGAGGTTTTCTGGAACACTGGCAAAAGGATCACATGATCTGCAACCATCATAAATATGACCTAGTTGCCATGAATCCAAATTTTGCTCACATAATCTTGGGGATGCTGCAATGGTCGTAAATGTAAAAAATGGTCGTAGGTTACTTTTTTCAGTGCTGTTGTAACTTTGAATGGTCACTAAATGAATGGCTGTAAGTCAAGGACTACCTGTATATATTTAGTGACTTACTCATCTAAAATGTTGCCTTTTTGCCAGTGCTTTCAAACGGGTTTATAATTTAAAAACAGCTTACAAATATTTGCAATAATTTTCTTTCAAAGAGCGCAGAGAGAAAAGGAACTCTGGAAGTAGAAGAAAATTTAACACTTCAAAAATGAATTTTCTTTCTTTAAATATTAAGGAAGATGAGAACCTTAACTTAGCCAGGACAGAAAAGTTTATGTCTTAATAAATGTATTGATTTTAGGTGCCATAAGATTTTTATGTTGTCTTGGCTCCTAAAGGCCCCTGTTGGAGACTGACTCTGAGGAAGAGGAGGAACAGCCAACAGGGAGTGGAAGTGTGGCTCTGGAGGTTTTGGAGGAGGCTGGGGAAGGGCAAAGGCGGCTGGGCAGTCAGAGGAGGACCCAGGCCAATCCCCCATCCATCCTAGGGCACGCAGGGAGGAGAGGATAAGGGAGAGATGTGGTCTACTGGGGAGGAGAGGACCTTGATCCTCTTCATGGGCTGCAAGTGTGACAACTGGATAAGAGGACGGACATACATATGGGCCAATGCTGGAAACAAAGTGTAGAAATAGCTCTAGTTTATTGTTCCTCTCTGAGTTTGGCATCCTTCCCAGTGTGTGTTCTGGTATCTGTGGACATCTTCAAGCCTTTATCTTGCCTGGTTTGTGTGGCTTTTTACTCTTTATAATTTAAACCAGTGGTCCCCAACCTTTTTTGTACCAGGGACCGGTTTCATGCAGAAACACTTTTTCAAGGACCGGCAAAATCAATTCTTCTCCAATAGTAAAGGGCTTCTTAGCTCTAGCTAATATAAAATATATATTTTAATCACGATTATTCATTCTTTGCGGCCTGGTACAAAATGATCCACGGACCGGTACCGTTCCAGGACCCGGTGGTTGGGGATCCCTGATTTAAACAGCATTTCCTCCTTCTTGTAACTGCTTGTATAGGAGTTTTTTATCTCCAGTCAAGGATATTTGGAGTTTGGAAGCAAAGTGAAGGAATAAAAGGGGATTCACCTGTTTTTTGTGACTGTGTTTATTTTGTATCCTACCCTGGCAAGTTCTTCTGTGTTCCTAGTAAGAAGGGAATCCAGGGAAGTTTTTTAACATGATGGTGCAATCAAGGATTCATATGAAGCAAACACTTTGAAATATATCTAAATATTCCTGTTCCCATATAGAATATCAACATCATGATTGGCATGATGTGGACAACAGCAGCCAAATTATAGAGAACAGCAGCCAAGCCAACAATGTGCCAATGGAGTTCTGTTTATGCAACAAAAATTTCCTCTCCTCTCCTCTCGCAGCATGTTTAAGTGCAATTTCTGAATATTCACCAAATTTATGATGCAGATTATAAAATAAGCAAGGAAATCACTTCCAACCTTGATCACAATCTTGTATTGCTTTTCGTCTAGAGGCTTTTTAGTTCTGGGTGGGAAAAAGCAGATTTAACAGAATAACTGAGTTGGAAGGGAGGCTGGAGGTCTTTTAGTCCAACTGCCTGGTCACGGAGAAATCCCTATACCAGGGGTCTTCAAAATTGGCAAGTTTAAGACTTGTGGACTTCAACTCCCAAAATTCCTAAGCTAACATGACTGGAGGAGGAATTCTGGGAGGTGAAGTCCACAAGTCTTAAAGCTGTCAAAAACCCTGCCCTATATCATCCTGGACAAATAGCTGTCCGGTCTCTTCTTAAAAACATTCATTGTTGGAACATCTACAACTTCTGGAGACAAGTCATTCCACTGATTAATTCTTCTCAGTGTCAGGAAATTTCTACTAAGTTCTAGGTTGGTTCTCTTTTAGTTAGTTTCCATCCATTAGTTTCCATCCATTGCTTCTTGTTCTGCCTTCTGGTGCTTTGGAGAATAAGTTGACCCTCTGCTCTTTGTGGAAGCCCCTCAAATATTGGAACCCTGCTATCATGTTACCCCTAGTCCTTCTTTTCATTAAATCAGATTTCAGCTCATTCCTAACAAAACTGATCCTCCTTTTAGATCCTCAGGGTTGGAGATGTCACCATCGTTGATCTTGGGAGAGGCTGCATTTCCCCATTTGAGATTGATGACCAAGCTAGATTCAAAGCTATTGGTAAAAAGTAGGCGGCAACTATTGCCAGAAGGGATACTGCACACCAAAACAACTAGACACAAGGACAGGTTTTTCCCAAAAGCCATCACTCTGCTAAACAAATAATTCCCTCAACACTGTCCAACTATTTACAAAGTCTGCACTACTATTGTTATTAATCTTCTCATCACTCCTTATCACCCATCCCCACCCACTTGTGACTGTATAACTCTAACTTGTCGCTTGTATCCTTACAATTTATATTAACTGTTTCCTAGTATGATTTTGTTTGCTTATTTGTACTCTATGACTATTATGTTGTACCTTATGATTCCTGACTCTTGACGAATGTATCGTTTCTTTTATGTGTACAGAGAACAATTGCACCAAGACAAATTCCTTGTGTGTCCAATCACACTTGGCCAACAAAGAATTCTATCTATCTATCTATCTTTGTCCAAGTTCATTTTATGCACCTGTTGTACCCTTTCTATGATCAGGAGGCACTTAAGAAAATCACATATGCACTTATCATGGCCATCGCACTGTTCTATTCCAATGCACTCCATATGGAAATGCCCTTGAAGACTATCAGGAAGCTACAGATGGTTCAAAATGCAGCAGCATAAGCAGTAGCTTGCCCAGATAAGCTGGGGTTAACACCAGACAAACAACTGAGCAAAAAACACTTCAATCAAAAAACCAGCAAGGAGAAAAACCACACTCCTATCAACACTGAAAGGGCAAGTTACTGAATACAGGCAGTCCTCGACTTACAACAGTTCATTTCATGACTGTTCAAAGTTACAACGGCACTGAAAAAAGTGACATGACCATTTTTCACACTTATGAACATTGCAGAATCCCCATGGTGATGTGATTTACATTTGGATGCTTAATAACTGACTCACATTTATGACAGTTGCCATGTTCCTGGGTCATGTGGTCCCCTTCTGCAACTTCTGATAAACAAACTCAATGGGAAACCAGAGTCATTTAACAACTGTGTTACTAATGTAAGAACTGCAATGATTTGTTTAACAAATATGATGAGAAGTGTCGTAAAATGGTGCAAAACTCACTTAACAAATTTCTTGCTTAACAACATAAATTTTGGACTCAGTTGTGGTAGTAAGTTGAGGACTACCTGTATAAACAGGGAGCAAACCCCACACTCATTAGTATTGATGCTGTTACCTAGTTGGGTAATTAAATGTCTAGCAAGCAAACAACCAAGCTCAGAGCACTAAGGACCCAGAGTTCAACTATGAACGACTTACAATGTATTATCTTCTTTTGAAAAGTGTAGTTAAATCACTAGTCGGTTCTGTGTCTCTCCTTCAACTACCATTGGTGAAAGCAGATGGCATAATTTTTTCCCAAACAAAAAGTTTTGCTTTTCAAATTCCAAATTCCAAATTCCACAAAAGGCATTTGACCACAAGTATCATAGACATTAATTGCATCCCAATAATCTTCTATAATGCACAATCACTCCTTCACAGATTCCAACCACATCATTCATAATCGTCCAGATTTATGAGAGACAAGACTATGGAGAACAGGAAATCTAAACCATAACCCACTGCCCACAACCACTGCAATAAAACAGCACCACTGCTACACATTTCAAAGATTGCTTCCAAAGTTTATTTAGAAATAGGGAATATCTCTGTTAGAACCTGGCATGCTGCAAATATGATAATCCAGTTTGAATAATGCTGTCATCTTCCTCTAATTTATTCATCATCATCTTTTCATTTTCAAACAATGAAATCAAAAGTGAGCATGAGTTGGAAGTTAAAAAAAACCCCACAGCTTCCTTTTTAAGACTAGAACCATTCTTCCTGATGTCAGTGTTCCAACAAACGAGCTCCAACCCAATAACCTCCAAGACAAGCATTTCCTCAAAGTGTCATGCCCCTGTTAGTGACTTACTCTGAGGGAGAGGAAGAACAGTCGACAGGGAGTGGAGGTGTGGCTCTGGAGGTTTTGAAGGAAGCTGGGGAAGGGCAGTGGCTAGCTGGACAATCAGAGGAAGACCCACACCCATCCCCTCTCCATCCTAGGCACGCAGGGAGGAGAGGATAAGGGAGAGATGTGAATGGCATGGTCTATGGGAGAGGAAAGGGTCTTGATCCTCTCCATCAGCTGCAGCTGTGAGAACTGGTTAAAAGGAAAGACATGCGTATGGGTCAGTGCTGGAAACAAAGCGTGGAAATATCTCTAGTCTGTCGTTCGTCTCTTGAGTTTGGTGTCCTTCCCAGTGTGTGTTCTGATATCTGTGGACATCTTCAAGACCTTATCTTGCCTGGTTCCCTTAATTGCTTCAGTGTGGTTTTTATTGTTTTTACTTTTTATAATTTATAGGCATTTTTAGTTTAAACGGCATTTCCTCCTTCTTGTAACAGCTTGAGGGGGAGTTTTTTGTCTCCAGTCAAGGATATTTGAAGCAAAGTGAAGGAATAAAAGGGGCTTTTTGTGATTGTGTTTATTTTTTATCTCATCCTGGGTCATCGCACAAAGGTCCTTCTTATCAGAGTTCCCTTCCCAGAAGAGAAATCAAAGATCCATCCCCTGCACCCATCAGTCCATCACATGGCCCAATCAAAAGTTGTCCCAACTGGAAACATTCCTCCAGACACTCTTTTCCAGGTGCAGAGTCACATGTCCTTAACTTCTGAGAAAGAATGTTGTTGTGTCTAGTCTTCTACTCGCTATGAACTCCCAAATTCCAGGCACTAAATGTGGCAGCCTCAAAGCTTACAAGTAAAATATGGTTTCCAAGTCTGACACCTGATATGCTAGCTGTCTAAGTTTTATTACAGCCCACTAAAACATGTGAAACTCCTCTTCAAATTCTAAATACAGGTGATCCACAACTTACAACCATTCGTTTTGTGACCGTTTGAAGTTACAATGGTGCTGAAAAAAAATGGCTTACAATCGGTTGTCACTCTTATAATCATCTCTGCATCCCCAAGGTCAACATTTGGGTGCTTGGTAATTGGCAGGTATTTATGATGGCTTCAATATCCTGGGGTCACATGACTGCTGCTTGCAACTTTCCTAACCAGCTTCTGACACGCAAAGTCAATGGGAAAGCTAGAATTGCTTAACAACTGTGCAAATTACTTAATAACTACAATTTTGATGATTGTCTCCCCTGCCCAACAGTCATGTGATATTTCAGGCACTCAACAACCAGCCATTTGCAATGTCCCACAGTCACACTGACCATATGTTGCTGAAAACTGACATTTTCTTCTTGGTTTTTGGCAAAATTGACCACAACCATGATGTTTGCTTAATGACCATCGGGGGGGGGGGG